>JAUELF010244856.1:0-12291 GCA_031471495.1 Clinocardium nuttallii | reverse complement strand
TTCCTTTACCAACGAGGTAAGTAACTTTGAAAAGCATATTAATTTTAGTATGCCCATGTATTTTTGAATTGACTATGTCAACATGTTTGGGTATGTTCAACTGACTCTATTGATTCATGAACACATTGTCATAGTGGCATCCAATGGTTCTGTTCTATTGTTGAACGCATTTCTTCTTTCACTGAGAACTACGTTAAATATTTCGACCCTCATGTCTTCAAGTCTCTGTGTTAGTCTAGGATAACTGAACGGGAACATCTTCATCACTTTATATCGACACTCTCGAAACCATAGAACGTACAAACATGGGTCAAGGACGCATGATGTCATGTTTGTAATGTCTAATGTAATCCGGGTACCGTAGGTATCCGATCTCAGAAACAAGAGTATGAAGCAATAAGCCAATGTCGTGAGAAGAACAGATATCATGTACAAGAACACAATACCAGTTGTTTTGTATTTTACCAAGGCATGTAGAGTATCAAACATCTGTTTCGGTTGGTCACTCTTTCCATCAGCTCTTACGATCAGAAATATCCTGGTATAACATGCACCGGATACGATACACGTCATTACCATGAAAAACCCGTAAAACGCGTAAGATACGCCATTACAACGCCCGATGACATCATAGATTGTTGTGTTCGTATATACGGTATAGCAAATACCGTACCTTACAAAGAAGTACATCACAGTAAGCACTATCCATATACTCGTCACGACAGTCTTCACTCTCGTTGGCGTCACACACCTCAAATAGAAATTAGGCCATGAGAAGAGTATCAACCGTTCAAATGACATAATGCCGACGGTAACGTATGCAATAAAGACACAATTAACACCTAACACCTGAACGAAAATATTCATGTGGGGATTCTCTACAAATCTTCTCAATGTGAAACTAAGCGTTCCAGTGATATCAGACAACAGCAATCCGCTTGAGAGAAATCGAGCCGTTTCTGGTGTCGACTTGGTTCTTCTTAAGGCTACGATGGCGATCGTTGTAAATAGGAAAAGGATGACACTTATTACAGTCATTATGATCATGTACCCTTGATTATATTCCTCAATAGGTATTACTTTCGTTGTAGATGTCCCTATAGAATGGGAGAATGTTATGTTATCTTCCATTAACATATTGTTTTAGTCAAGCACCAGACGTACGGTAATGTAATGGTAGGGCAATGTAACTCTAAACTACTAGGTGTTATGATTGAAGTGTTTTGAGTTACTGGCTTTGATAAAAAAAAATCATATCTACTTGTATAAAATGTCATTAAAAGCAGACCTAAAACCCGCCCGCCCCTATATGCATTCGTACAGTTTAATATGTTGGTCTGATTTGATGATATTGGTATTAATCGTCAGTCAGTCAGAGTAGTACGTTGTGTTGAACGTTTAAAGCGTACAGAATGCTTTCGTATACGGTTGTCGGCCGTCGGTAGTAAGGCGCGACATCTTCCTCTTCCTCAGCTTTGATATTTTGGTCCTTAGCTGCATTGGCGAGAGTATTGTGCCTGCCGAATCATTACGCGATATGTGTCACGAGGTCCAGTAATTCCGTTATATCATCCTATAACCTGTGAAAAGAAATGAAATTGTTAGCATATGCTATTATGTTATTTAATTTCAGATAAAAATGTATACCTCTGTGAAGTTTACGATCAGTCAAATGAATGTGTCTATGGTAGCTGTAAAGTGCTTTAACGACCAGAGATTGCGAATTCACAACATATTCAGTGTCTACTAAGATAGCTATCCTTTTACATTTAAGGTAATCCATTGATTTATTGATTGATTGATTGGGTTTTTTACAATTTGAATTAGGGTCACGTATTATAAATCGTTATATTTCAGTAAAGAACCATTGCCCAGAAGGCAGAATACAACAGGAATATGCTCCACAGACAATGGGCTTTCATAAAAACATAAGGGGGAGGGGGGGCGGGGGGGGGTGTCATTCTGGCCCATGGTCTACTAGTTTCTGTTAGTGTTAATCACAACGTTGGAACTTAGATCTCTGTATTAAACGGTTATTACTGTCTGATCCTAAACAATGAAATTAAGCACAGAGGTCTTTTGCAGCGAAATTTTTGAGTAAAATTAGGTTTTAGCCACTTGCATTTTTTTAAGAGCAACTTTTAGCCAATAGCTAAAACAGAAAACGTGAGATTGAGCCCTGAACCGTGTAGTGTTTCACGAAGGCATCCATGTGCCAAATTTCCTTTGAAATCGGACGTATACTTTAAGTTGAAAAGCTTTATTATGTCTTTACTATACACTTGTAAGGAAAACAAGCTCTGACCTCTGGTGCAATGTTTTTTTTACTATACACTTGTAAGGAAAACAAGCTCTGACCTCTGGTGCAATGTTTTTACTATACACTTGTAAGGAAAACAAGCTCTGACCTCTGGTGCAATGTCTTTACTATACACTTGTAAGGAAAACAAGCTCTGACCTCTGGCACAATGTTTTTACTATGCACTTGTAAGGAAGACAAGCTCTGACCCTTGGCGCTATGTTTTTCAATTGATCGGTATAATTTGAACAATCTTGGTTTGGACTCACTCACTTTTTCCAAATCGGCTCAGTACTTTCGGACAGGAATATTTTTAAACTTCTGGCAATTTCCCCCTGTTTAATGCCGCACTAACCAACGTTCGACATAGAGTTTAATTAATCGAACACCACTGAAAGAGGACCCCCAAAGGTACATTCCTTTGAAATTACGTTGAATTTGTTTCGTTGGTTTATGAGAGTTGTTTAAAGAAAGTGTTTTGGGACTGACGGACAGAGGACGACGATGCCAGACGGTGAGCGATCACAATAGCTCAACCCGCACTTCATGTCAAAGTAAACTGAAATATAACACTACGGATATTTAAGAATTGTATATGAATGTGGGAAAATGTGGTCTAAGAAATGATATATGAATGTGGGAAAATGTGGTCTAAGAATTGATACACGAATGTGAAAAATGTAGTCTGAGAATTGATATTTGAGTGGGGAGTAACGCAGTTTAAGAATTGATACTTGAGTGGGAAATAATGTGTTCTAAGAATATATACACGAGTGGGGAATAATGTGGTCTAAGAATTGATACACGAGTGGGGAATAATGTAGTCTAAGAATAGATACACGAGTGGGGAATAATGTGGTCTAAGAATAGATATATGAGTGGGGAATAATGTAGTCATAGAAAAGAAATATGAGTGGGGAATAATGTAGTCCAAGAATTGATACATGAATGGGGAATAATGTAGTCTTAGTATTGATACATGCGTGGGGAATAATGTAATCGAAGAATTGATACATGAATGGGGAATAATGTATTCTAAGAATAGATACATGAATGGGGAATAATGTAGTCGAAGAATATATACATGAATGAGGGATAATGTAGTCTAAGAATTGATACATGAATGAGGGATAATGTAGTCTAACAATTGATACATCAATGGGGAATATTGTGGTCTAAGAATTGATACATTAATGGGGAATATTGTGGTCTAAGAATTGATACATTAATGGGGAATATTGTGGTCTAAGAATTGATACATCAATGGGGAATAATGTAGTCCAAGAATTGATACATGAATGAAGAATAATGTGGTCTTAGTATATATACATGAGTGGGGAATAATGCAATCGAAAAATTGGTACATGTGTGGGGCATAATGTAATCGAAGAATTGGTACAGGAGTGTCTTAGAATTGATATATGAGTGGGAAATAATTTGGCCTAAGAATTGAAATGTTTACATGTTATCAAATATGAATTTTGATTTCCATAGCACTGACACGTTCCATAACTTATTCAACTTTAGTATCGCTTTCGCTTTAAGTATGCAGCGGCTAGTGTGAGTTTTTATCTCTATTTAACCGCTTCAACTACTATTTTGGTAGTTGGATTAGCCATGGGACGTATTATATGTAATACTATACATTTCGGACAGTTATTTTCCATGTGAGAGGTTGATGTGTGAATGTGTGGCTGTACGTGCGTGTTTGTGGGTGTATGAATGTTAATATTATTCTCATAACCATTTAATTGTGAATTTCATGTATATACATTTGCTGTAGTAATTCTTCAATTTATCGAGGAAATAAAGGAATATATGTATAACTGACTACTTGTAAATTGAAGTAATTACCTATCTTTGAGGACAACAAACAGATATTGTATTGCAAAGTATACAGTACAAAAATGGATGGAACACAGTAGCAGAATAAACATTGACACCTATTTGTTGTAATTATCATAAATGGTATTCCATCATGAAATATTTTCCATAATAAACAGTACTGCAACAAGCTATCCCCTATATATTTACACTCGCCGAACGATTACTTGTTTGGTAAGACTGAATCAAGTCATGGGCATGTGTGCAGATTCCATTATATATGTGCTTTAGTCATCCATTTGATGACAATGAGGTAATTGCGTTTGAATATATTTTTTATTCTGAAATGTTTTGAAAGTTGGCTCATAATAATTGGTTTATGTTGTTGCTCTCAGAAGCAAGTTTTCAAGGTGAATTTTGTTCAAATTGTATTCAGCCTTATGTCAATTTATTGGCACATGTACATTTGAGAAATATAAGATTTAAGCGATACGTCGGATTGTATTGTACTACGATGAGCGTGAGGAAGTTGATATTTTGCGAAACCAAGGTCATTGTGTTCCCATGCTCCGAGTAGACAATACAAAGCCATGTATAATTACTCTTACATAAAACAATTTCGTTTTATTATATATGAGACGGCATCGGCGGTGAAGTGGGAGAAAGAGTTCGGTCTTTGAGGTCGCATGTTCGATATCAGCCCTAACCAAAGACTTTAAACATGGTAGAAATTACTTTCTCTCCTTGGCGCTCAGAGTTGCGGGTTTAGCATCCTGACTGACTGGCTGGTGTCAGGATGAATTGATCACTTGTACTGATAACTTACATAGGAAACGCCGTGATATAACCATTAACTAATCATGATATTATATGTATTATAACTTACACAGGAAACTCCGTGATATAACCATTAACTAACCATGATATTATATATGTATTATAACTTACACAGGAAACGCCGTGATATAACCAATAGCTAATCATGATATTATATATGTATTATAACTTGCACAGGAAACGCCGTGATATAACCAATAGCTAATCATGATATTATGTATGTATTATAACTTTTAGCAAAGAATAAGGAAAAGATAAACGAATTGAAATATTGCCAATTACACAATAAAACAAATTTAAATGGTGAATTGCCTGTGAAAGCCGCCTAACTACAGCATTTTGAATGCTATGAAACCATAAAAATGAGCCGAGCGAGAAAACAAACATTATGGCATCTGCGAATTGTATCAATCATTGGTAACTGGACATTGTATCGGGTGCAACCACACATTCTTAAACAACCAGTTACTCTCTAAAACAAGTAATGAGTACTTTATTCAGGGCGTAGGAAATTCCGGAATTATACATAAGCTGATGATAGGCTTCAAAAGCTTGTACTTTATTTATTTGCACAAAGCGTTACAAATAAAAAGAAGAGCTAAAAGTAGTTTATAGTAATATAACAAAACACGTTTTCGAAATAACTTCATAGTTCCGATTTTTTAATTAGTTATACATATGAGACATTATATCAGGTTCACACATGTTATCATTACAAGTCTCATTACCATTATCAGTTCGCTTGTATACAAAGAGGTGCAGGATATAATGAAGATGGTGTACATATACTACTAAAAGCACTTAGACTAGCGTCATTTGGAACATTGTTAATAGTTGTTAATAACTACAATTAGCCAAACACATTTTCTGTTTCGGCAATCAGTATTCTATACCTATACCCCCCTGAGACGGAATGTGTCGGCCCGGATTAGCCTGCGCAGACTGTGTAGGCTGATCTGTACGATACATTTCATAGAGTCAATAATGTTTGGTTTTCTCGCGGAACGGCTCCTGCCAAGAATCATTGTGGATTTCAGATGCTCAGTAGACAAAGGTATCGTTAATTCAAAGAAATCAATTTGACATTACATCTATTTTGCCAATTATATCAATTTCTCGTCAAAATCCGGATGACCACATAATTCGCATGCTGTTCATTTGTATTACTGACTTTCTTGCGAAAAGTACTAACAAAGAGGGAACAAGTAATTACCTCTCATAATTCATCACACACGTTTAAATGTTCATCAAATAACGATGACTTTTACTCATGTTTAACTGCAGGGATTATTGTAATACAATGTCCCTGTTCACTGGTTGCTTCTTTTAACCCTTTCCCTCATACAATAATTCTGCAGCAGACGACTTTGAACATTCACTTGTCAAAAAATGGAAAATCTCTAAAATTAAATGGATAACCTATGACTAAAAGTGGAAAACATTGTGCCAAAAAGAGAAATTGCACGTTTTGTGCAATTTCTTCTTTTGTCACTACGTTTTCAAAAAGCCGTCTGTTGCAGAGGCGTCAGAAAGCGTCTATATAAGGGAAAGGGTTAGTACACCATCAGTTAAAGGCTGTGCAGCTTATTGATGCGCGTAATCATCTCTCAGGCCCTGAAAACCCACATTCAAAAATAAATATAATTTCTTTAAGTCATGCTCCTGGAAACAATATGTATTCCCCATAGTGATTGCAAGCGGACATTGTTTGCATTGACCTGGAAGCATAGAGTACATTTAGAATTTCTGCATCGTAAAACGAATTGTTTAACGAAGGTCTTTTTCAAAAGGTTATCAAGAGTTTAATCCTACGATATAATTATATTCCATTAACACACACAAAGATGAGATCCTTTCCCTAATGCTAAAAATCCTAATTACTAGATCGCACTTGTGTAAAATAAATGAACATTTTTTTGGCAAAGTAAATGTATTTTCACTGTTGAGTATGGCGGCACTTTAGTACTGTTTGAATAAATGGTCCTTTCGTAACAATTATACAGTAACATCGTTCAGGCAATAAAATGCATACCATCATATTTATAGAATTCTAATTTACCTATTCAGTTATTACAAAACGAATTTCAATAAGAACAGAGAGAAAAACAAGTTTCATCTTTAAAGGAGTTATTGTTTTGCTCTACAATTTATGAATTTTGTATTGAAACAAGCATAACCATAGCATGTAAGGCTTACAACAAACACACATGTCTTTTTAAACATAACAAAAATATACTCGAGCGTGGAAATTAACCAAAGAGACAACCACTACTACTAATACTACTACTACTACTACTACTACTACTACTGCTACTACTACTACTACTACTACTACTACTACTACTACTACTACTACTTGATAACCTCGTATGAACAATTTGTCTTCGAAGTGTATTACAATAAAACAATGCGGGAAAATAGCAAAATGTATAATATTTAAAAGCACCAAGGCAGTATTATAATTTGACATCTTGAGTTTTTGAGAAAGGAGTAAGTGAGCATAGGTTTTAAACAAAACTCCAAAGGTCCATATGAGGTCAAGGAAAATACATGTTTATTTGTGTAACAACATCGTAGAAACATGATTTGACAACACGGTCTTCTCTCGATTGTGAACAAGAAACATGATTTGACAACACGGTCTTCTCTCGATTGTGAACAAGAAACATGATTTGACAACACGGCCTTCTCTCGATTGTGAACAAACAAAAATGATTTGTGGTGTTACGCCGCTTTCAACATTACTGCAGTTAAATCACGGCGACAGTTCACTCAGGCATGATCCCTGGGTAAACAAAACAGTACAATGCTAGAAAATGTGCCTTGCCCAAGGGCACTCCACCATGCCCGTCGTGCCGCGACTGGGGATCGAACCCTGGACACACGTTGTGAAAAAATAGTCAGTGTAAGATTGCTCTTAACGATACTCTGACACTCACGACAAATTAAAGTCTTCTAGCATTTCAAGGAGTAGGATAAGATCAATTTTAACAATGTGCGGACTTCCTTTCTTTTCTTTTTCTTTCATTTTCGGAAATATTTAAAAATAAACGTTTGATTTAAGGATAAAGTGAGTTTAGTAGAAACATTATAGAAAAAAAGAGAAAAGTGTCTTAAGTAATTACTCACTCGTTAAAGATTATCTGCCTATGAGAAAGTAACCATCTGGTGTTTTTTTTTAATATACTCAATTCATTTCAATGTCTTCTTCATATAAGTGGTGTTACACCTGTATGTTCTCATAAATCCCAAATATGTATCCAATTTTGAATTTTAAAAATACTTCTGTTTTTCTAGTTCATCAAATACGTTTTTGTCAAAGTACCGTCTATATTGGACATAAATACCGTATGTCTGGATGAAAGTGCAGCATGTGTCGATTATATGAACCATTTCCCATAAACAGACGCTTTCGACGTTGTGACAAATGGCGAAAATGGTTACAGTGAGACATATTTCTCCACATTTGCCACAATGTTTTCAACTCTAGTAAATAATACAACTTCCTTTTTTAGATACTTTGCATATCGTTTTTTATATGTTTTCAAAGTCGTGTTGCTGTTTATTTGTTAATGTGTTATTTTAGTAATACAAAATTCAAAAACTCTTATTACATAACATTTGGACTAGCTCGATTTTAAACATGGAAAGGTTTACTTAAGGAATTCCGGAGTTGAAAGATTTAAATATCAATCCTTAAACCACTTATAAAATAAAATAGCATTACCTATTTCTGCTGTTATGATAAGTATGACCAGCTGATCAAAATGCCCCGGAAACACAAAGCATCGAAAGTTTCAAAGAGAAAGATTGTAACCTAGCAATTGACAATCCGAAAAATGTGACCGTTTTAGATGAACCCCTCGTTAAATGACCAGCAGTTCGAGCAACGTCCTTATATAATTCTTGTGTTCCAATAAACCGATATCGGCTTTCTCTATACCTGGTAACAACGACGTTTGTGACACTGGCGAAGGTATTCTTTGATTGTTTTTGGGGTTTATGCAGCTTTCAACAGCTACGGTCATATAGCGGCGGACAGGAAAGACGATATTGGTCCCAACTTTTTGAAAAACATTGTGGCGAAGTAGAATGTGTTCATATGTATGAGCAATTTCTCCATTCATCACAATGTTTTAATATTTCTAGAGATTTTCCACATTTTTGAGTAAATATTTTCAAAGTCGTCTGCGTTTGTAGGTTAAATTACGCTAAATTCATCCGCTGGCATGCTGATCTACATAACTATAGTCCCTAAATACATCCGCTGGCCTGCTGATTTACAGACTATAGTCCCTAAAAACATCCGCTGGCATGCTGATATACAGTACTATAGTCCCTAAATACATCCGCTGGCATGCTGATATGCAGTACTATAGTCCCTAAAAACATCCGCTGGCATGCTGATATGCAGTACTATAGTCCCTAAAAACATCCGCTGTCATGCTGATATACAGTACTATAGTCCCTAAATACATCCGTTAGCATGATGATCTATAGTACTATAGTCCCTAAAAACATCCGCTGGCATGCTGATCTACATAATTATAGTCCCTAAATACATCCCCTGGCATGCTGATATACAGTACTATAGTCCCTAAATACACCCGCTAGCATGCTGAACTACAGTACTATAGTCCCTAAAAACGTTTCTTTGCATATAAATGAGTGTATACCATCCCCAGAATGTATTGAATAAATGGTATGTGTTTCTGTTGTTTGTCTTGGGAGACCTGTATGATGCGCGAGCGGAGAAAGCTGGCATAATTCAAGTTGTAAAACCTAGGTTTGGGTGGTATAGAAAAATCAAATTGTCTTTGATATTCGTTGCTTAAATTACCTAATATTTGCTTTCGTGTTTTAATTGTTTATAATACCTGGGGAGTTATTTCTTGCATAATGCATGACCCCCCCCCCCCCCCCCCTCCCATTTTCCTTGGATTGTTCTAAAGCTTAAATGTTACTCTTTTCAATGGTATATGGTGTTCTACATGAGAAACGCTTAGAAAGTGTGACAACTGAGGACTTAAACTTGCATAGAAACAAGGAAGGAATTTATTTGGTGTATTGTAATCTGTATGTTCAGGGTTCAGTCTCCATGGCCAAGACGGTTGTAACTACATCTAGTAAAATGAATGAATTTACGACATTTGTTCACGAAGACACAGATTAACTTCATTTAATTAACCCTTTCAAACTTGCAGACGTATTCCTGTGCATCGGCAAAAATCATAATGGCAAAAGTAATAATTACTTATAACGAGTAATTTCTTCTTAAGCAACAAAGTTTCAACTCTAGTCAATAATTCTATTTAAATTTTTGAGAGAGTTTCGACATTTTTGCCTAGCTATTTAGAAGTCGTCTGCCGCGGGTATGTTGTATGTGGAAACGGGTCCCGTCTCGACTAACCTTCACAAATTATCAATCAATGATAGACTACCTACATTTCATCATCTGTCGTATTTACCAGATATTTTTAAGGTATTTATATATGTTCTACAATTTCGAATGAATAAACAATACCGCATCAATCATAGACTACCTACACATCATCATCTGTCGTATTTACCAGATATTAATAAGGTATATATTTATGTTCTACAATTGTGAATGAATAAATAATACCGCATCAATCATAGACTACCTACCCATCTTCATTTGTGGAATTTTATAAGAATTATATATACTTTTTAATTTTGTGTATATTTAATGTTTACCGTAATTAATTGTATAGTGTTATTTTTGTATTGTATGTATTACTATAATTTGCTGTTTGACTAGGAACTAAGTAGTTTATGTCCATTAATTATCGTCATTGTCATTAATTTTCACTTCGCATCCTACCTACGCATCGGCACCTGTATTCCACACTTTGCTGTTCTGTGGTATTTAGCAGATATTAATGAGGTTTACTCCCGCATTCCCGACTGCTAATTTTCGCACATACCAGAGACATATTAATACAGAGGTGGGATCATTGGGTTTCATAAAGAGCAAACCTCATTAATATATCGCGGATATGGCGAGACGTGTTAGTTATGTAAGTAATGTATCACTTAGTCGTGTCTGCGGTATAATACCACTGAAAAGGGTGGTGTAGAGTACCCCCTTATTCGTACTTTTCACTTCATGCTACATGTGGTTGTAGCTTTGCTCCGTTCTTGATTGAAGGCATTGTTTACCTGTTACATCAAGTATGTTTTTTATTGTCGTCGGAAAAAACATTAAATACTGTTTGGGCAAAGAAATGAAGGTTAAAATACCGTGAAATTAAAATATTTAAGGATTAATTATGATTTATAAGTGGTATTTTTTGTGCAAACAGTATAAAAACCGAAGTTTAATAATGAAATTAGTTTAGTTTAAAATTACTATGTTTGTGCATAGATGATGGAATAGGCATAATAACAGGACTGTATTCTTGCCTTTCCCTTACCGCTCTATATCCCACCGCACTAAGGCTAAATAGCAAAATCAGATTGTGGGACAATCGGGAAGACACCGTTACATCTATGGAAAAAATTAAAGTTTTTGCAATCTTGTCCCCCTTTTTATTACACACTTTCAACTCGAATATTAGTAGTATCTGACATGAATGTGTAAGCATTCGTAATATATTTGTATGTGTTATTGTCTCTTATGAAATAAATAATAGAATTTTGTTTAGAATTTATTTTACCATTAAGAAAATAATATTTGTATTCTATATTGTATATACTTTATGGATATCATTCAAATAACAAATACCCTATTTAGTTAAATATATCATTTTAGAACAAGCTGATCTCGTTTGTCACTGTTTTCCAAGGTTTGGAATATTATTCACATAATGAATATGGGTTCTTTTAACATTGTTTTCGACAATGCAGGCGTTCCTTTAAAGATGCTAGTCGCGTGTCGATGTTCTTGTATTTCCTTCTCTTCGTCGGTATTTTACCGCATGTAGCATACTGAACTACCCTGATACAGGAGAGGGCTTCAATTTCCTAAATTGTTCTAAGGAGATGTTCGGATGAGAATGCTGAATAGCTTTCTTCATCATGCTATGTCAGCTTTCTAAACTGTTCATCGTCCTTGGACCTTGGGTGTTGATAATCTAGTTTGACTTGAGCATTAGCCATATTTTCAGTATGATGTAAAAGCAATAAATGATACTCTTTCCCAAAATTTTCAATTCAATAAATACACCAACAGTTTGGTTTAAAGAAATAAAAGCATTTTAGAGTGAAAGTACCGCAGTCAAAGCCCGGCCTGGTAGCTCAGTTGGTAGCGTATCTGACTCGTGATCTGGAGGTCACGGGTTCGATACCCGGTTGAGGCGAACATTCTT
>JAUELF010244825.1:0-12293 GCA_031471495.1 Clinocardium nuttallii | reverse complement strand
ACGGTCGATACAATAGTGTGGTGTAAGTAAAACATGAACACGTTGAATCATTAACACGGTCGATACAATAGTGTGGTGTAAGTAAAACATGAACACGTTGAATCATTAACACGGTCGATACAATAGTGTGGTTTGGGATTCCAGAAAGCGGAATAGGAAAATGATAAGTAAAACATGAGCCTTTCCACGAGAAAACCAACATTATGGACTCTGTGTAAAGCATCGACCATGATTAGCCTGCGCAATTCGCGCTGGCTAATACGGGCCGACTCATTCCGCTTCAGGGGATAGAGGAATAGAGTAATGATTCATGAAACAGATATTCCTCAGGAGGTGAAAAGTTTCTGTCCTGGAAAGCCTGCGCGACGTTCTTTGGCTGATCCGGGTCGAGTTCACAATGTTGATGTTTTCGTAATTCGGCTTTCATTTGGTTTTCTCATGGAACGTCTCATATGTAAGGACTTGTTACACATTTATGCAATACATGTATTTGAGGTTAGCGCAGATACGTGTATTTGAAGTTAGCACAGATACATGTATTTGAGGTTAGCGCAGATACATGTATTTGAGGTTTGCGCAGATACATGTATTTGAGGTTAGCACAGATACATGTATTTGAGGTTAGCGCAGATACGTGTATTTGAGGTTAGCACATATACATGTATTTGAAGTTAGCGCAGATTCATGTATTTGAGGTTAGCGCAGATACGTGTATTTGAGGTTAGCGCAGATACGTGTATTTGAGGTTAGCGCAGATACGTGTATTTGAGGTTAGCGCAGATACATGTATTTGAGGTTAGCACAGATACGTGTATTTGAGGTTAGCGCATATACATGTATTTGAGGTTAGCGCAGATACGTGTATTTGAGGTTAGCGCAGATACATGTATTTGAGGTTAGCGCAGAAACGTGTATTTGAGGTTAGCGCAGATACATGTATTTGAGGTTAGCACAGATACATGTATTTGAGGTTAGCATAGATACATGTTTAACTCAGCGCATCATTAATTTGTATATTCTTAATGAAGGTATATTGAAGTAGCAAAGTATGTGTATCAACAATTGCCGTAACTGATCCTTTGCGGTAGAACATAACTCGGTTTTTTTTACAAAAAGTAGTGTCCGTGAAAATATAAAGGAATAAACCTGCATATTCACTATTGGTTTCAGGATGTGTTTGTTAGAATGAAGTTTTACGCCCCTTTCATCAGTATTTCAGTTATATCACGGCATTTCCTTGGTTATTCACCATTACGTCTGGTGTATTTATCCTTATACAGGTATCAATGCTATTGCACCCTTTCTTAGCTGCAAAAGGACGTCAGACAATGCTGCCATTTTTTAAATAAATGTTTGGTATGTTCCGTTTGGTATGTTCCGACATTGGATAAGTTTTAAGGTGTTCTTTATGTGTGTTGTCATAACATTTATAAGCCTCTTTAATACAATAGGTTGAGAATAAAGTGAAAGGTGAACTAGAAACAGCCCTCACCAAGTACGAAGGACCCACGTCCACAAAAGAAGTATCTGTTGGATGGAACCTGCTCTTTGTAGGGGTAAGCTTTTCTATTGGCATGATGTTGCCTGATGGTGTTTTTTTTTTTTATAGATGTATCATTGTTAACGTGATTCTCGTGAACACAAACACAGCAGTCCGCTGTACGAGAACCAATGACAAACAGGAACATAAACAGTATATGCTAAAACGCAACATGTTTATATTGAAAATAAGGTCGTCGCATAGTCCTGGCGATGCTAGAACAGTCAATATACAATATACAAGTAGTTTTGACTGTTTACAAGTTCTATTTTGCTTAAGCACTTCCCATCAGTCCTACACGTCTTAATGGTTTGAAAATTCGTCGAATTCCCTCCAAACGTTGTTGTATCTTTGTATTATGTTTCTTAGTCCTGACTTAAGTTTCAGTTTACACAATTAAAATTTGCTTTTTATTTCTGTAAATAATGTGTTATGGTATTATCTAATGTCATCAGCAAACTAAGTCTTAAACGTATTATTGGTATAATGTTTTCAGATCTACTCTTTTACATCCACGTGTAAAGGGGAAGATTAGGTTTTGGGCCGACTTTAGCTCAGTATACAAGTCCTTGAAATGTCTATATGTTGTAGATCATTATTCATTAACTATATTGTGTGTGTTTTAAGCAGATTAAGCACATATGAGCCGTCTCGTGAGAAAAGTATGGACTCTGCGTAAAGTATGATCCCGGATCAGCCTTAGCATGCCGCGCAGGCTAACCCGGACAGACAATGTTCGCCTGGTGTTGATTTTCTGTTTCATGAGTCATTACTCTATACCGCTATACCCCTGAGGCGGAATGCGTCGCCCCGGATCAGTCTGCGTGCACAGTGCAGGCTGGTCTGATCGATTCATTACGCAGATGCCATAATGTTGGTTTTCTCGCGTGACGGCTCATATATGTTTTACAAATGGTCGCCACTGACGTTATGCCATGATATACGGCGTGTATCATACATCAGGAACGTTAATACTACTGAAGTATCATGTTATCCCGCGGAATGTTCACTTCGCATCATATGGTTATATGGTTGAGACTTTTAACATAATTATCATTTACGTTATTATAACGCGAATGATCTTTGGGACTACCTTCTTACTCACGGCATCGGTCCGTGTTAATTATAATATGTATGTGTTTGACTTATCTTCGCTTGATGGCAAAAAGACTTCGTTTGTCATGTACACTATTCAGAGAGAACGAAAATTCGTTAAAACAGTTAATATGTTGTATCTACTTTAATGATTATTATTCCAATATTTCAGTTTGATTGTTGTGGAGTCGAAGAAGTTGGTCCGGACAACAGACTGGAGTTTAAGGACACGGTATGGTACGCAACCAAGGGGTCAAACGAAATACCATACAGCTGTTGCACGGCTGCCACGGACAGCAATTACAAAACCGGCGTTGATACTGCGTGTACGGATGGAACTTACACAAATGTGAATTCAAAGGTAAAACTTGAAGGGTTTTACATTCACCGGCACTTCAGAAGGTTATATGTTCGATAAGATTGCCTTGTAGTTAAAAGAATATTTTTTTACTAAAGATAGTATTATCTTTTTATCAATAGCTAACCTTATCTTTTTATCAATAGCTAACATTATCTTTAATCATTTACTTCATATGAAGATACTTTGAATTATTTTACTACCAATGTGTGTAAAGCAATGTATTAAATATGTAGTATAGTAGCAAACACAAGACAAATATAAAGTTCTGTAGTTTTAATAACGTGATCCAAAAAGCCTAAAAGTATAGTGTGCCGAAAGTCTGCTCTCCCTAGGAAGCGTGTCGTTTATATACCCCCGCTTCCAAGGCGAGGTTCTCGTCTAGCCAGATTTGAGAGGTCATCCCTCAACTGACAGCTAGTTGCCATAGGGCGACGTTAGCTGTCCGTTTCAGGTACAAATCGTGTATCAAACAACAATGGTCCGCTATGGCGGTCCGCTGTCTGACTGGCCACGTCACACAAGAACGGGTCGCCACAAACGGTCCATACGTTACAAATATACTTTCTTTTATAACAGGGTTGCTATAAAGCATTTAAAGAGTGGTTACTGAGTTATCAGACACCGGCTATAGTGATAGGCGTCATTCTGGTAGTGCTAGAGGTGAGTCATATATCAATCTCATTAAAATCAGACCACCATTCCTCGATGTACGTATATTAGATCTGACGACACCGCATAACAGGTCGTCTCCAATTGACCTTTTACACTTAAATGCTCATGAGCACGTGCTCTTTGTTTTGTACAAATAAATTGCACGATACAGACAACACTCGGATTTATACAAGCTGAAAACTCGACGATCACCGCTTCTCTATAACGTACATCTCTATTGGTTATCTTAACCCGTTTTATACCGAACGATTAGGTAAACGGCATTTTGATTGACTGGCGTAAAGGTCACTCTGAGCCGACCTTTATGGGGCAGTCATCAGATCTATATTTAGTCTTATACGAGCGAGTGAAGTTTAGGTGTGGTTTAAATGATATTATATGAGCTGGTGCATTTAAAAAGGTACAAGTTGGCTTTCGTCTACACTGTTCACAGTTTACTTACACAAGCTTGTTAGAAGATTCCGTTAAAATAAAATATTGTTTAGGTTCTGATAAAACTGAGCGAGTAGACAAGATGATCTGAACTAACATAGTTATGAATTACCAACTCTTCTCATGCATTGGCACATAACTAGTTGTCTCTGAGCTTATCTCCAGGAAAACCAACATTATCCTTTATTTAACACACAACACATCTTTAGCAATCTGGGAAATCTGTATAAATGAACACATATATATTACTTTAAAATGTCAAAAACATTGTGGAAAAATGAGAAATTGCAGCAGATGCGTCAGAAGGCGTTTATATGTGGGAAAGGGGATAACTTATTTATTAGCGACAAATGAAGACAGATATCTAAACTGATAAACGGGTCCTCAAGCCATCTGTGACTTATAAATCTAAACTGTGAGAACCTTCAGTGGTATTAAATCTTATATGGTGGTTTTTCGTAGAATTAACTCACTTATTTAGATGATTCATGTGGCTATAGATTGTCACGTGATCACTAAATATCACGATCAGGCTGCACAAATGAAAAACTATTTGGATATAATGTTCAATTGTCACTCATTTCACTTTTCATACATTGTTTTACATTAGAACTACGTTATGTAAAAAATATGTAAAATGTTATTAAAAAGCGACTCTGGAACAAATACTAGAACTTATTCAAAGAACAAGGAAATCTTAAACCAGGTGCAATATTTCCGCTGATTTGCCGACCGTCTTTGTGGGAGCGGAGACCCGGGTTCGATCCCCTCTTTGTGGGAGCGGAGACCCGGGTTCGATCCCCAGTCGGATCATACCAACGGCTTAAAAAATGAAATAATGTTGGGATTGAGGGTTGTGAGGATAGCATTACGACTGATGCATCGGTGACAATATAATTAATACCGATAGTACTGGTGTATTACCATCAGGAACAATTTGATATAGCTGAAATACTGTCGGAAACGGCGTTAAACACTATACAAACAAATCGGTTGATTTGTAAATATGCTTCAGAGGGAAATATCAAAAGAAGTTAAAACCGCAATTTTGTAAAGTCGTAAATAAACGTAAATTGTATCGATACAACCAGTAGGGAGGAGGTGTTTGCCTACTTGTAAATACATTTACTATATTTATCAGTCGGTCCGTTTTAAGTAGATTTTAAAGTACCTTTCATAACTTCCTCCTCGATCGTTTGCCACTACGTTGGAGAAGCAGATTCAACCGAGGTTTAGCCGGACCAAACGTTATCCCCCATAAAGCAGCATACAACAAAAATACAATCTTGTCCTAACACGGGAGTAATTACTAATACATAATCCAAATTAAGATATATTGACTGATGTTGGGTACTACTTTATGGGTATACTGGTTCCCGAATTTATTTGGTATTTCTGTTTGAAATCGGGGAGCCAATTGATGTATGCATTTCAAAGTACCACGCTACGATAGACGGTAGCGCAGTGGTACCGTAAAAGAAATAGCTATTCGAGATATTTCACGGAACGTTTGAGCATTATCGAATTTATATTCACCATTTCCCACTTGAACACGCATTTAGACGCATCTGTAACATATCCCATTAGCAAAAACGTGTGACAAAAACAGAAATGGCATACTTTGACAATGTTAGCAACTTTTATCACTAACCCGACATTTCTTTGTATAAAATGTCCATATCTTAGCCTAGATGCTTTCAACGTTGACTCCTGGCGATTTGTTGAAAAACGAAGTTGAAAAGCGCTTGTTTTATATTGAACTAACACCATGCCATTTTTTTCCAGATTTTACTGGTTGCCTTTTCGTTCATTATTTGTCGAGATATTGGGAAGGATGACATGATGGTGTAAGCAGTAATCGGGAACCATATCAACCAATCAAAACAGTGATTGAACACTGTACAGCTCATCCTATCTGTACTATTTGTTTATTCGGTCTCATTGTATCTTCTTTCATTCCATAAGTATGTCTTTGTCTTTGTTAATGTGGCCAATGTATTGTTTAAGGGGACACGTATACTGCCTTGCTATTGAGTTAGCTTTTGTAGCAACGAGGAAGAACGTTTGCCTACGGGCCAAGAGGTCTAAGGTTCTAGCCCTGGTCAGGTCAGTCATTTTAGGAATGTTACAATAGATGCTCAATAAGGGGTACTATGTAACCAAGGTATATGTACTAGGTACACATTTAATGTCTTGCTACGGAGCTAGTTGTTTTAGCAACGGGGTAGAACGTTTGCCTATTGGCCAAGAGGTCTTAAGTTTTAGCCCTGATCAGGTCGGTCATTAAAGGACTGTTACAATGGATGCCCAATAAGTGGTACTATGTAGCCAAGGTATATTTATAATGGGACACGTATTCTGCCTTGCTTAGGAACTAACTTTTGTAGCGACGTGGTAGAGCCAAGAACCCGTGTTATATAAACCCTGTTCCTCATACAGACGATGGCTGACGATTCAGCAGCAGACAACTTTGGAAAACATAATGCAATGTTTTCAAAATAGTCTGCTGCAGATGTATTGTATGTAAGAAAGGGTAAATACCATTTATCCCAAACATATATTGTGACCATTAGTAATGCACATACCTTGGTGTATCAAATAGTTGGAGATTTTGGACGTGTGAAAAAAGACTAACAACTAACATTATATAATGTGATTTATGTGAGCCTCTCCGGAAGTCCAATATTGATCTGCAATTAATCTTCAAATATAGTCATAGAAATATCGTACTAACTTGTTTTGGATAACAAGGAAGCACAGGCCTCAATCTTAATTTGAAGCACACATTTTAAGGTTAGTTTTCTTTTTATTATAAACCATTAGGAGGTGATGCTATATCTCTGATAATGTATGCAAACTGTGTTAACACATTGACAAAATAAGGCTTTCAGGAAACAGGGAACTTGTACGGATGACTGCAAACTACGTTCTTGATAATTACTTGATGTTTAACTGCAGATTAAGTGATAATTGATTACGGAAAAAATTCATCCTATGACGAAGCATGGAAATTGAAAATGAATTATCCAATACCTACATACTATAAATCTGCAGCAGACGATTGTTCAGTCTAGGCTCAGATATGCAAAAATCGAAAAACGTTGTGGCAAACGGAGAAAACGGTCATCATGTCTCATCTTGTCTCAATTATATCAAACGTCGTCTGCTGCAGACTCGTCAACATGCGTCTAAGTTGTATCGTTTGTTTTGTATGTAAGAATACCGAATTCAGCAGTTTAAATGTGTCTCTTTTTTGGCGCACAATTCCTAGTCTATTACTGGTTAATCATTCAGGTATCATGTATAGTGTACTGTCGCGATTATACACCTGAAGTAGTGTCGCCGTATATAACTGAAATAGTGTCGCCATTATATCAATGAAATACTGTGGCAATTATATAACTGAAATAGTGTCGCCGTATGTAACTGAAATAGTGTCGCCGTATATGACTGAAATAGTGTCGCCATTATATCAATGAAATACAGTCGCCATTATATCAATGAAATACTGTCGCAATTATATAACTGAAATAGTGTCGCCGTATATAACTGAAATAGTGTCGCCGTATATAACTGATATAGTGTCGCCATTATATAAATGAAATACTGTCGCAATTTTTATAACTGAAATAGTGTCGCCATTAAATAACTGAAATAGTGTCGCCGTATATAACTGAAATACTGTCGCCATTTTATTAATGAAATAACGTGGCAACAGAAGAAAATGTTCATAATGAGTAAAGTCTGCTATTGTTACAATGTTTTCAAAAGTCGTCGGTATATATACATCAGAATGCTTCTGTATGTGTGAATTGGTTAGATACACATTCAATTATAAAAGTACATCAATATTTCACGAAAATTACAAATCTACATTTACAGTAATCCAAGCTAAATAGTCCAGTGTTCGCTGCCATTCATTTGTCACTTTAGCACCTGTTACAAAAACAGTTCACACTCACTATATTTACGAAACGGAAAAAATAGAGTCACATATTTGTTAAAAATGATTGGATATATTTTCCATCTAATATTTACTGATATGTATATCGATTGATAGATGAAGCGATCGAACTTGAGTGAAAGATTCAAGCGAGAGAGTGAATGAGTACGTGTCGATATCCTTTTAGGGCATGTAATATGGTTATATTTGTTGTTTTATAAAAATAAAAGAATTATCTAAGTTGGTTATACAAATAAGTTTTGTGTTGTATTTAAGGTTTTGGTTTAAACTTATTGATTGATTGATTGATTTATTGATTGGTTGATTGATTGATTGACTGGGTTTAACGCCTTTTTAACAATTTCTCAGTTCACCTACTCATGTGTTTCCTGTTTGTTTCACACCTGTACTCCAGACAACAATCTTCCCAAGCAACTGGCTGCTTTTCTACATAGATTTAGCCCATTGGTGGAAGACGAATGACGTCGGGAAAAAAGTTGGCCGAGCCGGGATTCGAACTCATAACCCCTTGAGTGACAGCCCGCGTCGTTACCAACTGAGCTACCGGCTTAAACTTATTGATTTTACATCGATTTCGATACAAGGTTTCAGCTTTATTAATCACTCTCGATGTCTGCTTCCTTTAGACTTAACCAGTACTCGCGTTGTTTGTGTGGATAAATCCCGAAGGTAGAACCCTTTCATAACGGGGTTCGAACCCAAGACATTTGGTGCGAGAGGTAATCGCTCTACCATTGCCTTTCTCGGGGATGTTTTTGGCTGTTTGGAATTTCAACAATACATAAGCAATTATTCGGCGATCAGTTCATCTAACCATGCGTTTCCTGGCTTTCTCGCAGTACTACTCCAGACAATATTCTTCCCAGGTAGCACGTTTCCCCTCGAACGTACAATTTAAAAACTCATTGGTGAAAGACGTAGGATGCTAGTCAATGACTTTTTACTGGTAGTACAGGTTGAAAATAAAATAAACAAAACAGTGCTCCGGCGTTTCCTGGGTAAGTTATCAGTGCTACTGGTCCATTTATCAGTTATATCACGGCGTTTCCTGGGTAAGTTACCAGTACTACTAGTCCATTTATCAGTTATATCACGGCGTTTCCTGGGTAAGTTACCAGTACTACTGGTCCATTTATCAGTTATATCACGGCGTTTTCTGGGTAAGTTACCAGTACTACGGGTCCATTTATCCTTATACCAGCGAGTCATCCGGCGCAATGCTAACCCTACAACCCCGAGCGACAATGAGAGTAAACCATTTCTTCAATTTTGAAAGTCGTGTGTATGACCCGGCTGGGTATGGAAACCGCGACGCCCGCACCGAGATGGACGCTATACTACTACACTACTGATGCGGTTGAATTAAACATGAACCGACAAATAATACAATTACATATATGATTGAAAGTAATTTAAAAATCACGATAGGCAACGACAAATTTCTCCTTACTCAATACCAGAAACTAGTACGTGACATGTCAGACTCGTTTTTCTTTACATCAAAGATAATCTGCACGTACGCATGCGCGGTAGTCTTGTGTTACAGTTCTCTAAAAACGTTTGGCAAAAATCGCTTCACACTCTGGAAAGTTGTCACTTGTTGTTTTTTATAGACCTCAAAGTTTGACTTAGAACATGTATGAGTTATATACCAAGAGAATTAGTCTGGTACTTGACAGTCTTGGTCACAAGAGACGTATAGATATGTTAAAACATGTTATCAAATGTGTCACACCAATGTTAAAGTCTGCTTTGATACTTGAAAATGATTGGAGGTATTGCTTTGATATTCTTCAGAAATCATTGTAGAACAAAAAAAATTGTTTAAGCAATGTTTTGAGTTGTGCTCTGCTTCATTGTCACCAAATACCATCTACATCAGAAACATATCGAATAGATACATACGCTGCCTTGGGGTTTTCTGGATCTTAACTCTTTCCCTCTGCAGCAGTCGGCTTTTGAAAACATAGTGACAAAAGAAGAAATTGCTCAAAACCAGCATTTTATTTCTCCTTTTGCCACAATGCTTTCCACTTTTAGTCATAGGTTATCCATTCAGTTTTCAAGATTTTCTATTTTTTGATAAAATATGTTCAAAGTCGTCTGCTGTAGAACTGTCGTATGAGGGAAAGGGTTAACTATTATTGAAAGAGGACCACCAAGGGAACGCTCCTTGGAAGTTTGGTTGACATTTGTCGGCGATGGTTGACATAGGGTGATCACAATGGCTATCCTTCAGTCTTTCATACTAAGGTAAGCTTAAAAGTAAACACATCTTTTCTTTTTTTTATTTATTATGTCTATAATTCATAGTTATTAAACATTAAAAATCCATTTAAATGTAGATTATAAAACAATAACTAAATTCAATATATATATGTCATCTAAAAATGATAAAATACTATTACAAAGATTCTAAAAGCTTGGAAAAAAAACATGCAAATTTTTACAAAAAAACAACAGGCAAGTTTGTCTCATCCAAAAACAGATAATATTAATTTTAAAAATTACCCAATCCCTAACGAACACAGCATTTAGTGCCTCTGATGCAAATGATTATTGGGAACAAAGAGGAAAAATACCGTTTCTCCTTTAACCAGACTGTTTCAAATACAGCTGTCACTATTTGTATCAATAATATTAAGAGCAGACCATTCAAAATATAATAGAAGGTGAACAGTTAACCGTTACCTGATAAAACAACAACACCACAAAAATATCTGCAGGAGACGACTTTGAAATCATCTGGGAAAAAAAATTATGCAATTTTCTTTATAATAAAGCTAAATTTAAGAATAGAGTAAAAAACAATGAGGCCATAGGAGAAATTGCTCATCATAAGCAATTTCTCCTTTTACCAAAATGTTTTCAAAAGCGAGGCATCAGAAAGTGTGTATATGTGGGAAAGGGTGAATCAGTTAAATCTAGTGAATTCTACCTAAAATATAATGACTTTAATCTGATTACATGTTCAACATGTTGCCATCTGTTGATAAAAATAGAGAAATTATTAAATTTATGCTCAAAAAGATTACAGTGAGGCATATCAGTGAGTGAAACATTTCTGTTACTTCACACACGGTTGTGAAGCTCCTTATAATATTATTAATTTCTAGGTTGTAATTGATGAGAAATTTGGGATCCAGACAGGATCCAACAAATAATGTAAGCATGCATACAAACATATGGACAGACAGAGAAAGCAGTGACTGTACACCTTGCCAAAGGCAAGTCAATTCGTTGAATTAAGATCCCCACAAAAGAGAAATTTATAAAAATCCAAAAAACCCAATGCCTGAACCATCTTGATAAACCAGTTACTAATAAGGTTTGACCTAGTGGCCTAGATATTAATGCTACACCAAGTTTCGACCTTGTCCAAGATTTGATGATGATGATGAATGTTCTGATGAATTTCATGAAGATTCAATGACAATAATGGATCTTCTAAAGTGATAGATGTTTTTTCTAAAAAGAGACAATGTGAACCGGTTTAAAACTTGACAAATTTTTGATGGAGATGAATTTTGTGATGAAAAATGTAGCATCTATAATGTAAACATGTTTTTTCTCAAATTTAACATAATGAGACACAGATTTGATTGAGATGTTTTGGTGATTTTAAAAGTCACCTGCTTTGGAAGCATCTGAAGAAATGGAAAGAAATATAATGAAAATGACACATTGTGGGAAAAGGAACAAAGTCTTATTTGGACAATTTCTTTCGTTTTCAATAACACTTTAATCCTTTCCCTCGTGTAGACGCTTTCTGGTGCCTCTGCAGCAGACAACTTTTTGAAAACATAGTGACAAAAGAACAAATTTCTCAAAATGAGCAATTTCTCCTTTGGCCACACTGTTTTCCACTTTTAGTCATAGGTTATCCTTTCAATTATAGAGATTTTCTATTTTTTGAAAAAATATGTTCAGTTGTCTGCTTCAGCATTGTCGTATGTGGGAAAGGGTTAAAAAGTAATCAACAGCAGAGATCTCATGAGTTGTCTTTTGCAGCAAAAAGAGTTTACCAATACCGTGACAATATTTATAACATACTTATTTTACAAAGCACATCTTATTATATAAACATGCCTGCTTTTTGCACCATGTATTGAAACCTCTCTTCTAACAAATAACAAGGGGAATTAAAAGTGATGACTCCATGTAAGATGAGGGATGTAGATAAATGTATCTATGTCCCTGGTAAGATGAGGGATGTAGATAAATGTATC
>JAUELF010244814.1:0-12293 GCA_031471495.1 Clinocardium nuttallii | reverse complement strand
GAAGTAGTTTAGTTAACATAAACAAGAAATAAGCAATTTTTGCTTTTGCCTCAATGTTTTAGACTTAACCCTTTCCAACATACAACAATTCTGCAGCAGACAATTTTGTAAACATTTAGACAAAAACGTTGCAATTTTCTTTCATTGAAGGTATAATTGCTGAAAAAGTTTAAAACTTTGTGGCAAAAGGAGAAAATTTATCGTTTGCTGCAGAGGCGTCAGAAAGCGTCTATAAGTGTAAAAGGGTTTATTCAATAATATGTTGTTTTTCAGTTATATATAAATACTTTTGACTAAAGTTGTCTGCTGTAGATATGTTGTTTGTTGGAATTCCAAAGAATAAAAAAGATTGATTGTCCCTTGTTTAAGGCAGGGGATATGTTTTGTCCAATTTCTTTAAAGCCATATATATATATGAGGCATATATGGTTCCAGCAATTTTATTTAAACTTTCACAGATATATTTACTTCTGTTAGGAAATGTAAACCTGCAAATTTCACTGTGATTGCCTATAGTAGATGGTACACCAGATATATGGACCCGCCACCCCCCATTTAATTTTTCGATATTAATTTGACTAATTTGCATGTTTAAATTTAGAATTGTTTCAATATTTTTTTCACATGAGTTTACCTTGATGTAGTACAATGTGGATTGATAATCTTGTTTATAATTGTACCTGTTTACTGTTTCCTTGATCTGATAGGAAGATATCAATCAGATATCGGATTAATCAGCTAGTCTAGAAAGATATCAATCAGATATCATCATTAATAAACTAGTCTATCATCTAAAATCAAATCTGTAATATTTTGGTCTGATTATCAATAAGCTGTTTGCCTGATATAATATGTTCACAGTTGTCTGCTTTGATGACAACTTGGGGAGAAATCTTTAACATCTGAAAAATTGGTAGTAATGATCTACATAAGTGATGAAAACATTGTGGGGAAAGGATAACTTCCTGGTTTGAGCACCATTTTATTATCACCATTGGAGAGCTGCAAGTTACTGCAAGATCGACTCATAATGCCTCGGTCACATATGCCCCGGTGGCCGTGGGGTCTAAAATATTTAAGGTCAATAACAATTATAGGGTCTCTGCAATATTTCCACGGTCACATGTTCGGGTAGCCGCACAACATATTTTGAATTTGTGGAGACCTGCTGCTGCCATATGGCCTTTGAAGTGATTATGCACGGTCACCTTGGGGCTGCTGTAGGTTTTTGACAAATACCAAGGCAGACACACGGTAGCTGCAAAGTATATAACTGGTGTATTTACCTGCTCAATGCACTGTACGCACTGCCTCGGCGGCTGTACAGATGGCGAGCGTACAGCTGTGCATGAGCCTTGCATTGCCCGCAGGGTGTGCCCCATGCCGCAAGGTCACCATACAGGCAGCACAGGGCAGCCTGTAGAATTCCTGTGACTGCCGCAATATTTTTGGGGTCTACAATAGTTCATTGTAATCCATGATGCTCAGCAAACGCAAGACCACCGTACGCCCGACGTATGGTTGCCGTGGAACTGCTCTACAGTATGGCTGCGGCGAACCTAGAAATGAAAAAAGTTGTAACTCCCCGCTATGCTCCCATGGCATACCCAACAGCCTGCAAAAGATAGGAATACGTCCTAGGGTGACCCTGAGGCCACTGCAGATACTCTGTGGTCGTCGCATGTAAATTCTCTCGATTTCGTGGGCCTATGGCCATAGAGCAAATGTGACTGAGGCATTAACAACAGAGGTATATAGCTCTTTTTTTTCTTCAAGTTTCTATGTTTGTTTGTCTATCTGAAGCCATATCTTAGAAACGGTTAAGATTTTTATAATAAAAGTTAATAAATATGATGACTATTATAAGGAAATGAGGCCCATAAGTTCAACTGGATTTACTCATGAACAACAGAGTTACGGCCATAGGTAATTGAAAGGTAACAAGTTTCCAAATGTTTTTGGCTATGTTTTCAAAGTCATCTGCTGCAGATTTATTGTATGTAGGAAAGGCTTAATACATCTGAGTACAGTGAAGATTAAGGCAAACTCTCTGCATATATATGTTACAGAGACCTTATTGCATCACAAAACTGGAAGTGTAGCCCTAGAAGTTATACACCATAATTAATTTGCAGGATGCTTTACAATGTATATATTGTTCTTACACATGCATAATATGGGGTTGCATCCTGCTTACCATATTAGACTAGTGTTTTCTCTTAAGCAATACCTTTCTATAAATATTTGGTTTTCTTTTAAATTGTGACCTTTACTTTGACTTTTGACCTACTTTAAATAAATATTTATTATGATCTGTTGAAGACCGACTTCTAGAAAGGTTTATTTTCAACCAAGAGTAATTTGGTGTTCCACCAACACATCTTGTTTCGATCTCTGTAAGATCTGTCATAAGAAACTTTTTCTAATGCAGACAGTTTATGATAATGATATGTATAGGACAGAATGAAAAGTTATATTTAATATGGCAACTTAAAAAAAACCAAGATGGTTTTCATGCAAAAGGAATTTGACCTATGGGCTTGTCCAAATCCATGTAAAATCTATCACCCATGTGACGAGAAAATCACCTAGATTTATCCATCAATTTAAGGAACAAGATTACTGTGTTTTCTTGTTCTAATCCATCCATGGAGAGGCTATGCTAATGGTTTTTAACTCTTTTCAATATTGTAGTCTTATTTTAATCAAGTTATAGATGAAGACATTTGTTCACATGTGACAAAAGCAGAATTTGCTCATAAATAGGAAATACATTTCTCTTTTTGCCTCCTATTTTTCTACTATTTAATGTTGTTAGTTGTGTTTAGGGTATTCGTTGTATTTGCGATCATAGGGTTAAGTTGTCCACATTGCTTTGTGTTAATAATTAATAATGCCTCAAACAGAAAGGAAAGTCCTACAAGAGAAAAGAGAAGAGAAGGGAGTTTTTTGTGTATTATTTTGTCACCTCTATTGCAAGGGCCAGCCTTTTCCAAACTTATGACACACTTATCATGTTCTCTTCCTGATGTTCAATTAATTTTGACATGTACCAAGCATTTTGTACCATTATTATTTTATTATTTGGCGGTTCTTCAATTTGCCGTATCAGAACTAACCCCACTGTTTTCACTGAGAATCTCCAACGCTTCAATCTCCTGCTATCGGATGATAAGTGGTTGACTTAACAACTAGGCCACCTTGACCTACAAATAACAGTATGACTTTGAAATGCAGAACAACAAAAATTGTGAGAAATTGCCCTTCATGAGCTACTTAAATACTTTCTTGAACTTCAGACATTTCAAAAATGTCATAAAAAGTCTTGAAGTATAAACACCACAAAGTTGAACGGACCGACAACAATAATGATCAATATATATTTTCTAAAAGCAGGAGCAATTTGATGTGTCGCAGTCTTCATGTGTAACAGATGACTTTTGAAAACATTGTTGAAAGAAGAAAAAATTGCTCATGATTAGCAATTTCTCCTTCCACCACAAAGCATAAAATTCTTTTTAATAATTATAATTTTATTTATAGACATATTCAATTTAATGCCTAGGATTCACTGCAGCAGACAACAGTTACTGTTACCACAATGTTTTCAATTCTATTCAAAAGATTTGAAATTTTATTCATAGAGATATTCATTACTTTTGGCTAGGTGTTTCCAAAGTTGTCTGCTGCTGGTTCCATGTTTGTTGGAAAGGCAACAGCAAGTACGCTTAAATTCCAAACTAGTACTGTTGTATTTTTCAGAAGCTCTCTAGATGACGGTGTGTAAGACAACATGAAAAACAGGCAAGAAACTGATCAGGGGGTGCGCTTATGTGGAAACTGATCTTGATCTTTCAATGCTGGTCACCAAGTACTGAAGGTCAGTTTTCAATAGATGTTGTTTGAGAAGTATTTACCATTGACTTTAGATGTTGTTTGAGAAGTATTTACCATTGACAAAGCATAAGACCTATTGTTTAACTGTTTAATTTTGATCAAAGTACTTTTGATGGATTTGGGTTTATTTCAAACTGTTTTCAACACTATTTCAGTTATCTTGATGGCAAGTACACCTTCCCATGTGATTCCTGACTTTCTTGCACCAGAGGTATAGATAAGTGGGGGTATGCAGTTCTTTTCCCCAGACTATCTCTCTTATTGTCCAACCACACCCTATGATGTGGGTACATTCACATCATAGGGATAGAGGGTCAAACAAGAATTTTAGAACACATCCAAGATCTAGAGCTTTGTTGCACCATGCATGACTCCATACAACAATCTTTCTTGCACCATGCATGACTCCACACAGCATTCTTCCTAGCCAATTGGCTATAATATTCACACATAGACTCAAATCTTTAGTCCATTCGAGGGAGATAAATGATTCTTGTCACAATAACTTTTGTCAATCATCAGATAGATTGATAGGCTGAGCTGGGATTCAATCTCAAAACCTAGACTTTGAAAATGGAAGTAATGGCTGCCATCCTTGGTTCTCAGAGTTGCAGGGTTATCATGAGTACTTTGCTGGTGTCAGGATAGATTACCCAGGAAAGGCTGTGATATAACTGAAAAAATGTTGAAAGCGGCCTAAAACACCCAAACAATCAATCAATCTCAAAACGCCCTGACTGATGCCAAGCTTTTATGTGGTTTGACATGGTAAGAGTTGTTCACATGCCAATAAATGGGTTTGAAATAATAGTGCTCTGTTACGGAAAGCTCTCGTGTATGTTCAGAATAAACCATGTATAAATCAAGTGTATGTTCAGAATAAACCATGTATAAATCAAGTGTATGTTCAGAATAAACCATGTATAAATCAAACGTAGATAATTGTGCCCAGAATTCGAATGCATGATAAGTTATAGTATAGAGTTATACCTGTACTAAAGACCAGCTTGGAATAGCAATTCCCTGTCTATAACAACCACACTTTAAATTTGCCAATTACTCATTTATTACATAAGTGACCCTGCAATTAAGACCACATACGATCAAAGACCAGTTTGTTGTCTTGCCATGAGTGGTATTTCTGACACATCTGATTGATTGATTGATTGATTGACTGATTGACTGACTGATTGATTGATTGACTGATTGACTGATTGATTGATTGATTGGGGTTTTACGCCATTTTTAACATTTAATCAGTCATATCATTGCGGCCAGTTCACCTACTCATGCATTTCCTGGTTTATTGAGCAAGTTCTTCTTTTAATTGTTATCACAGATTTTTCAACTCTATTCAAGAATTATACTTTCACATAATTATAGAGAGTTTTCTTTTACTTATATAAATGATTTAAAGTTATCTGCTGCAAAATTATCATGAGTCGGGAAATCGATAAAGCAGTA
Source organism: Clinocardium nuttallii (assembly GCA_031471495.1). NCBI lineage: Eukaryota > Metazoa > Mollusca > Bivalvia > Cardiida > Cardiidae > Clinocardium > Clinocardium nuttallii. Next base: position 6,932 of record JAUELF010244814.1, on the reverse strand, counting down.
AAAAAATGTTCAATATCTTTAAAATGTCTGTTTGAGCCAATCTACACTTTTGAATCATTTGATTGAGTGAACTTTATCTAAGTGTGGTCAGATAAATGAAACAAAGCCTATGAAAGTGAACAAAATATCTTTCTATTTCTGTACAATTTATTAGACATTTTATAAGAGGATATTGAATCCTAGGTCAATCTATGCTTCTTGTCAAACTGGGGAATATTAATTGATGACGTGACTTTCGATGAGATACAAACATCACCCTTTCCTACCTATAGAGGCATTTTGAGGCATTTACAGCAGACAACTTTTAAAAACATCGTGACCTAAGGAAAAATTGCTCAAAATGATCAATTTCTACTTTTGCCACACTGTTTTAAACTTTTTTCAGTAAGTATACCTACAATTATAGAGATGATCCATATTTTTGAGTAAATTTTTTAAAGTCGTCTGCTGCAGATTTGCTGGACGTGGGAAATGGATAAACAAGCCTATTGACAGAGGGGTTTCACTTACTAAGGTAATGATGGAAATTGAAAGGAATTCAATAGATTATCTTGACACTGTTTCTTTGTTTATTATGTTTCACATTATCTGAGAGATTAAACCCTTTCCCACCTGTAGAAGCATTTTGATGCATCAGCAGCAGACGACTTTTGAAAATATTGTGGCCAAAGGAGAAATTGCTCAAAATGAGCAATTTCTTCTTTCGCCACAACATTTTCAACTTTTTTCAGTAACTATATCTATATTTTTGCAGATTTGTCATATGTGGGAAAGGGTTAAACTCCATTTAGAAATACATTTTAAAACTTTTGCAGCAGAAAACCGCAGACATTTTTAACGTCATAAATTTATGTTTTTATGCAATACACTATGAGGGGCATTTGAGCAATCACTCCCCTTTCCCACAATTTTTTTAAAAGATGTTGATCGTGATCTGCTTCAAAGTCATATAAATAAGGGAAAAGATTAAGGAAAAAATAGATTATCTTGATAGAGTTAAGGTTTATAACCAAGATGTTATATAGAAAGCTGAAATCAATTCTTACTTTGGATATGGATTATAAGATTTAGTGATAAAATGATCCCCCAAAATGCCAATGACATTTCATTGTCTTAAAGTATTAAAGAAGTCTTCATTGATACTGTATACCCATGTGAATGTTGAATCATGCAATGGAATTTTATCATAATTCATTCTTATTTTTACGATCCTTTCCCTGATACAGATGACTTAACCCTTTCCCTCATACGACAATTCTGCAGCGGACTACTTTGAACATATTTAGTCAAAAAATAGAAAATCTCTATAATTGAATGTATAACCTATGACTTAATGTGGAAAATATTGTGGCAAAAGGAGAAATTGCTTGTCTAGAGCAATTTCTTCTTTTGTCACTATGATTTCAGAAAGCATCTATATGAGGGAAGGGTTTTGTGATGCCTCTCTTAAGATGTTACAGAAAATTAAGACCTTGCTTATCTTACCAGCAATTACCCATTTTCCCACAATGTTTTCAGGTGTGTGTTAAAATAAAATTTCTGTAAATTGTAACATTAAATGTTTTAAAATTGTTTCCTGATATACTACTGGTAAATTAGTGATAGATCATAATCCTCCTTAATGCCCAAGTCACATTTGCTCTACGGCTAGGATATGACAGCCATAAGACCTCGAAATCGAGAGATACTTGCGGCGGCCACAGGTTAACCCTATCCCTATCTTTTACATGTCATAGCATAAAAGGGCGGAGTTAAAACCTTTTTCATTTCTAGGTTCGCTGTAGATATGAGACACACCTTAGCAATGCTATAGAGAGCACAGCATATTTTGAATTTGTGGAAATAGAAAACCTGCGGCTGCCATACAACCTTTGTGGAGATGACGCTTGGGTTGTATTAGGGCATCACTGCAGCAGCAGTAAGATTTTAAAAGTACCATGGCAGAGGCATGGTTGACGCTAGGGGACCTTGGAGCACCCCAGATGTAGTGGACACTTCCACTAGTTTGAAACTTATCCCAAAGTCTCCTTACTGTTGACGATGCTCTGGCACAGTTGCATTTGGTGATTCCGGGAGCAACACGGACAAGCATCTCCTGGAACATTGCAGGTAGTTGTAGTAGCCCAGGGGAACACGCCACAAGAGCCATGGCTTCATCCACATCATCCTTCATTTTGTCTGCTCCTCGAGGATAATGGTAGTCTCGCGCTTGATGCATATGCAGGTAGCCCAGCCTCAGCCATTGAGGAACAGTGCCATCTGTATATAACTTTGTCTTTAATCTTTCTGACCGATATGAATTATAATATACCTGCTCCACACATGCCACAGACAGACAGCGTCCGTGAGCCGTGCACAGGCATTGCATTGCCAGCAGGGTGTGCCATATACCACAACGCCATCATAAGGGGGCACCTTGTTGTACGGGCGCCCGTGGAATTTGTGCAGCCGACGCAGATTTTTTTATTCATTAGATCCTAGGCCAGCCGCAAGGCAAACTCAAGGTCGCCGTCTCTCATTACCACGGCAACCCCATACAACCTGTAGAATACAGCTATACATCAAATGTAACTGAGGCATTACAGTTGACTTTTGCACAATTGCAGGGGGTCGCAGGAATTCACAGGGGCCCTAAGGCAGCTTCAAGGCGGTCCTCTTGTGCCCGTTCAGTGACCTTATGGTATCTGGTACACCCTGTCAGCAACTCCAGGCACATGCACGGCTCTCGTACGCTCGCAGCACACCATCCATGTGCCAGTCTTGGCAGTTCACATTTATATACTCGTACATATCTGAGGCGAACAAGTGCCATCACTTCAGCCGCAGGTTTTCTGTCTCCACAAATTCATAATACGCAATGCGGCTACCCTAGTATATGTGACCTCTGGAATGCTGTGGCAGTCCTAGAATTGCTATTGGCCATAAACAATTTAGGCCCCAAGGCTCAGCAAATGTGACTGAGGCATAACTACAGAGTCCGCAAACAATAAAAGGAAAATATTTACAGAATGATGCACTTTTTTGAAGTGCAGATGAAAACAATTTTTTAAAAATGATAAATTACTTTGCACATAATTTTATTATAGTAGTTTCAAAAACCACTTGCTGCAGAGGCATAAATTTTTATCAACTGAATTAGTGAAAGTGTTAAAATGCACAAAAAATTGAAATTAACCCAATCCCTCATGTAAAAGCTTTCTGACGCCTCTGCAGCAGACAGCTTTTGAAAACTTTGTGACAAAAGAAAAAATTGCTCTCTCAAAGTCATCAGCTGCAGATTTTTTTGTATGTGGGAAAGGGTTAGTTTAGCTGTGAAATTTTCATTTACAGAAACTTACCCAAATTTAGCCAGAAGGATGAAGGATCCTGGTCAATATATAGAGGATCTTACATGAGTGCTTATTTGTTACTGTTTTTATGAAACGAGTCGACTGAAATAATATAATGCGAGGCTTTGCCGAGCGTCATATTCGTTTCAGTCGACGAGTTTCAAAAAAACAATTACAAATAAGCACGAATGTAAGATTCTATTTATTGTGTCACCCTACGTAGCATGGTAGGCACTTAGGGATTACTTTTTTTTGTCCGGCGTCTGTCCGTCCGTCCGTCCGTCTGTCTGTCTGTCCGTCACACTTTTTCGTCACACTTTCAATGAGCAGGTGCAGGTGACACACGTGCTCCGCGGAGCACTCCATTCTAGTTACAGAGTTATGGCCCCTTGATTATTATAGTTTACATAATGTTATATACATGTACCAACATTATTGTCTGCTCTATTTCTCAAATCCCTGTTCGGAATTCAATTACATTTAATAGGAAGCTTCTATATCAAGAGGAGAATGATGTGCAGTGTCTGATGGCATTCCTGTTGGATGTTTTTACAGAGTTATGGCCCCTTGATTAGTATACATAGTCTTATAAATACCAACATTTGTTTTTTCCACTATTTCTCAGCAACCATTGGATGTAATTCAATAAAATTTTAAAGGAAGCTTTTATAGCAAGTGCAATTTATGTTTCTTCAATGGTGTCACAAGTAAAAGGTTTGGGCACCAGAAGTTATTTTTGGGGGGTTAATCTTACAACGGAATAACGGCTGTTTCTCCTGTCCAAAATGTATCCAGAATTCATCTAGGCAAAAGTATGGAAACTCTGTATAAGTGGATGCTAAATGTTTTAACCCTTTCACTCATATGACAATTTTGCAGCAGAGGGCTTTGAACATATTTTGTCAAAAAATAGAAAATCTCTATAATTAAAAGATGACTAAAAGTGGAAAACATTGTAGCAAAAGGAGAAATTGCTTGTTTTGAGCAATTTTTTCTTTTGTCACTATGTTTCAAAAAGCCGTCTGAGCAGAGGCATCAGAAAGCATCTATATGAGGGAAAGGGTAGAGGTGAAAAAATTGTGGAAAAAAAAGAAATTGCATCAAAGTGCCTTTATGTGAGAAAGGGCTAAATTATTTAGATTTCATTTGCTTTGAAATGAATAAGAACCTGGATATTTCTTTGTGGATTTATTGATCTCCTTTACCATCCAAGACATCACAGTGTATATATGCAGATTGCACAATTTACAAATTGGCCATTGGCTCTTCATGATGTACAGACGCTTTTCTTGTCCAATTGCAGGTTTTACAAAATCATCCTGAATTCTTGGATTTCCCTGACCCTGAACCAAAGGTTAAACTAGAAATCACAGATGGAATGATAGCTCAGGTACAATTAATAATCCCGATAACGTCTTCCCATAACAATTAATCCTTTCCCTCATATATACACTTTCTGACGCCTCTGCAGCAGACAGCTTTTTGAAAACAGTAACAAAAGAAGAAATTGCACAAAACGTGCAATTTCTCTTTTTGCCACAATGCTTTCCACTTTAAGTCATAGGTTATCCATTCAATTATAGAGATTATCCATATTTTGACAAAATATGTTCAAAGTCGTCTGCTGCAGAAATGCCGTATGAGGGAAAAGGGTTCAAGCATTATGAGCAATTTCTCCTTTATCTTCAATGATTCCTGAAGTAGTCTGCTGTAAATGTGAAAGTTTCTAGATGATTATGTATGTCTATATGGAGGAAAAGGTTGACTGATTTTTGGCTGGTCAGCAGAATAACACCAGTGCAAGTGACTTTGATTTACACTATAGCCATCTTTTTTTACCTGGGGGCTAATTTATTACTTGACCTACTTGAACTGGGTCAGGTAAAAATGGCATTGATGTATTTGTCAGAAGCCAGAGCAAGTGAGCAGGTGTGTAAGCAGGTGTGTAAGCAGTCTCACCTAAGCGTTCACTATATGTCCATGTTCATACAAGCCAACTGTAGTATAACTTGACAGTATCCAACATATATTATAGGGAACATCTTTACGAAGAAAATAGCACTGAAAATATTGTGGCAAAAGGAAAATTTGTTCATGATGAGTTCTCTTTTTGCCAATATGTTTTTACAAGTCACCTGCTACAGATGTGTCTTAATTTGTCTGCATGTGGTCAAGGTTTAAAAGAGTCAATGAGTAGAGTGGTAGTGATCACCTCTTGATTAAGAGGTCCCAAGTTTGAGTCTGGGTAATGGCGGACATTTTCCAGATGAATTACACAACTTATGTCAAACAAGTGAGTCTGAAGGTAACATAATTTTGTGTCACCCGCCATTAAGTAGTAACCTTTATTTATATTAAGTCAAGGCTTTACCTTTTCTAAGAAACAGACACTTTCTGGTACCTCTGCAGCAGAAGCCTTTTGAAAAAAATGTGGCAAAAAGAAGAAATTGCTAATGGCGTTTCCATATTGTTTACGGCTGATGCAGATGTGTTGTATGTGCAGGTCCAGATAAAGAGGGGTGTATCTTCTTTATTATCCAATCAAACCCTTTGATGTGGGTACTCAAAAGATTGTTTGAGTACCAACAACATAGGACTAGGGGGGTCAATTAAAGATTTTAGAACATGTAAAACGCCCTTATCTAGAGCCCTGTATGTGGGAAAGGGTTAACCAACACACACAGATTCATTAGTATCACCCTAATGTACAGCCAGGTAACAGACAACTAGAATTGTAGCCCTATTTATTAGACTTTAATATATATTGAAGTTAAAGGTGCTGAACTCTAGATTATAAGTATAGTCAAAGTTTTAAAACTGTTCAAAAGTTGTCTTGAAATATTAGAATCATAATTATGGGAAAAAATTAAAGTGATCTGCGTTCACTTTCCAGTACAATAATGTATTTATTTATTGGGGTTTTACGCTGCTTTCAACATTATTTTAGTTATATCAAGGTGACAGTTCACTCATTCATGATCCCTGGATAAACAAACCAGTACTAGGCTAGAAAATGTGCCTTGCCCTCCACCATGACCGTAGTGCCGCGACTGGGGATCAAACCCGGAAGAACCGGTTTCAAAATCCCCTATGCTTACCACTCGACCACAGAAGATTCCTTCAGTACAATCAACATCTAAATTAATATTGATCATTTATGCTTCATTTTTACTGGGTATACAAACCCAGTAAGCCAATTTTTGTACATTTTCATAACTTCCAATTGACTGTTTTTCAACATTTACTGCCAAAATAGTTTTGAACTATTTATTACTTAGTTGGTGTCACTATTAGCAATATTTTCAGAAGTTTCAACATTTCAAAAGTTTGATCTCCATCTTGAGTTCAGCACCTTTAACAGAGACCAAATGAGTACTATATTGCCAGATGAAGCCAATATAGCTGTTTCTTTACTGATTCTTCTCATAGGGAACAAAGCAAAGCACAGGTATTTGTGTGTGACTTAAAACCAACTCCAATGAAATTTATAATCACCCTCTCCTTAACTCTGTTGCAATATCACGGTTTATAAGATGGAACACTTTTTTCCCCAAATGTTTTAAAAAGCACAATTTTTAAAAAAGGTTAATTGGACATTGAGTG
>JAUELF010244804.1:0-12294 GCA_031471495.1 Clinocardium nuttallii | reverse complement strand
GTGGCATGTCTAATTTTTCTCCTTGTGCTAAATTTCAAAGCATTACTACAGGAAGCCGCCTCCTGGCGGCTTCCAATAACATGCAAATAAATGCACCACTTAATTACTGCGCATTTCTCTTCACACTTGATATGTCGTATTTTTCAGGATATTGATAAGTTATGCACATAATATGTCACATCGAAAAAGATAATGAAAGTCAAATTTAAACGGATCAAGACCTTTCAAAATGTCAAAATATAATTACTGTTTTAGCATCTTCACAAGGTTTATCTACTTAGCCCAAGCCCTCCCTTGTGTGACTAACCATATCCCACATGCAGACGCTCTCTGGGGCCTCTGCAGCAGACGAATTTTGATAACATTGTGACAAAAGGTGCACTTGTTCAATGTTTTTTTTTTTTTAATTAAAAGTTACATTATGGGCGAAAGTCCCTTTTATTACCAAGATATACATTTTATTTACCAGTGTATATTTAATCCCGGATTTCTATCTCTAGGGATATTTTCATGCGTTTCCCACACGTAGACATATTCTGACGGTTCTGCAGCAGGCGGCTTTTGAAAACATTGTGACAAATGGAGAAATTGCTCAAAACGAGCAATTTCTACTTTTGCCACAAAGTTTTCAACATTTTTCAGTGATTATACCTACAGTAATATAGATTTGCCTTATATCTGAGTAGACATTTTGAAGTATTCTGCCCTAGAGTTGTTGTCTGTGGGGAAGGGTTAAGGACACCTGTACATCTGCACGAGTTTATTAATAGCAGGTAAAACCACACGGGATAACCTTTCTCCTATGTAATGGTATATAAATTATATATATTACATATACGATTTGACAATTTGATATAATTTGTCGTAGCTTGCGTTATATTGTGATAAAAGTAGCTGTGTCGCCTTAATGTTGTAATGTAATCTAAGACGTCACATAATATTGTCAGGGCAACTGCTAATCTGCAATGGGAATGCTTATCTTCTAAGGTTGTATTTTCTCGTCCCCAGATACTTCTATAAATATAATATGTTATATATTTTCATGGAACTTACTAGCTCTATTATTACCAACAAGTAGTATCGGACAGTGAGTTATATTCGCGTAGATGCCGTTCTCTTCATATAGGATTGACACTCGGTTATCATAATCACCCCGATATGTTGAGGGAATATCGTCAATTGAGCCGTTCCATGAGAAAACCAATCGTGTGGACTCTGCGTAAAGCAAAACCGCGAAGACTAATAAACCGGTCTCCTGTGCATGTTCTGTTTCCGGATTCTTTACACTACACCTCCATCCCCTTAGACGGAATATATCGGCCCGGTTTAGCCTGCGCCTATCTGGGTCGATACATTACGTAATGTTGGGACGACTCAATTATTAATGAAGGATTACGATCCTTTATAAAGTTAACTTCGTAACAACAAGCTTATCCACAAAAACACCTGACCTGTTAAATTATCAGGACAGTCATGTTTAAATAAAAAAGCTGTTGAACTATCTATATGATGAAGTGGTGGTCCTTTTTAACACTAAGTGCTCTGATCCGGAGGTGTATGATACTGTTGTCCCTGTCGGAATTCGAACAACTACTCTCTATAGTTATAACCGTTACGGAATGAGCATGACTTTAACATAAGAAACCTGTCATAATCTGTTGTGACTTTAATTAGGAGATGTATGGCCCTAAAATATGCGAAAAAATATATCTTGTTGGGCAATTCATATTAATAAATCAGACACGCACTTTAAACTGGTTTTATTATGTTTTAATTCAACATTCTGGGCTGCACCATGGTATTAACCCTTTCCCACGTGCAAACGTATTATGAAATGTGTAGGGAGATGAATTTTGAAAAGATTGTGACAAAAGGAGACATTGATCGTATTGAGTAATGTTTCCTTTAGCCACAATCTCCCCAACTCATTTGATTAACTTTACAATCATTTTGAGAAATGTTCCATATTCTAGCTAGGATTGTTCAAACACAATCTCTGCAGCTATATCAATTGCGGGAAATGGTTAGATGGATAGTTACCAACATAAACTGTTGAAGTATGATTCACAAAGGTAAATTACAATATGTGCTGACATATGCCATTGATTGAACCACATGACCCGAAAAACAAAACTTGCTTTATCAAGAAACTGTTTGAAAACAGACGAAACACGCCGTGTGCAATTTTCCAAAATCTCGAAATCTCCGAATGTAGGTTTCTGGGACTTTGATTACTGATATTCGTCCTTCAAATTCCATAAAGTTATCTCTCCTTTATCGTCTATATAACTCAGCTCATGTTTTAACCCTTTCCTACATACAACAAATCTGCAGACGACTTTGAAATAATAGTGACACAAACATGACAAATCTCCATAAAAGATATGTAATTGTTAAATAAAGTAAAACAAATTGTGGCAAAAGAAAACCTTAGGCAACAATGTTTACAAAAGTCGTCTGCTGCTATTGCGTCAAAATGCAGGTGGGAAAGGGTTTATTAAATGTCTAGACGCTTCTGGCCAAATTGACACCTGGGCACGAATTTGAATACAGAGAAAATAAATATTTTAGTCACGTTTGACAAAGGAATCGTGATACACATGTAAACAGTTGAGACTTTACAGACGAACGTGTTCCTACATACGTACAGTCCAACTATCCACGTGTATCAAGTCTTTCCCGCTTACAACACATATATAGCAGAACACTTTTGAAAAATATATTTAAAAAAGCCAACATATATCTATAAATGAAAAAGTATTTATTGAATATAGTTGTAAACATTGTTTTCAGAAGTGTTGTGTTGCTAGCGCATCACAAGTCGTCTGCAAGTTGGAAACGTATGAACTTTCTTACTACGGAATCCTACATTGTATGGGCATTTTTGTTTTAACACTTCTATATGCGACATAAAAATGACAGGATGCAGCAAGACCACGTTTCGTCTGACGCAGGTCACGTGGTTAGTTTAAATACCATCATGATTACTGTGGGAAAAATGACCTCGGATAAGTGAATACATCATTCGATCCAGCACACAAATTCAACTATACACGTTACCTGCGTGCCTGTTCGAGCGTTGGCCTACAAATAAAGGCATTTGCAAACAAACATACACGAAGGATTCGTGATCAGTCTGCGAAATTGGCAAAAGTCTCATAGTCCATGATCATTCAATTTTGGTTTTTACAAGAGAACATTTTCCTGTGGCCAGTTTATTTTACATGGTATATATATAACATAACCAAACATTTAGGATTTTCGGATCAGTGAATTTTAAAGTAAATGTCAATGACTGCGAATTTAACTTATTCTCAAGTGCAATGTGTCGATTGGTGTTTGTCCGCGGTCACTTACCCCCTTTCCCACATACAACAAATATGCAGCAGACAACTTTGAAATGATCAATTCCAAATATAGAAGATTTTTATAAATGATAGTATGATTGTTGAATAGAGCAATTTCTCCTTTGCCATTATGATTTCAAAAGTCGTCTGCTTCAGAGGCGTCAGAATGCGTCTACATCAGGGTTAATGTATACTTTTTCCTATATAATCTCAGTTTGATGGCTTTTTTTTTTTAATGTGCACTCTCCGCCACTGTTCAAAAATAAATCGGAAAAAGATTTTCTAGTAAGTCTCCATTCTCGCGATATTATCTTCCTTGTCTATGAAGTGTGACTTTAGAACGTAGCAAAAGTTTTAACAGACTTGAAACCGGTTAAGAGACAGAAACATCGTATCATATAGCAGATCCTACAGTTCCCAAAATATGTTTCCAAAAGTCGTTTGCTACATTATTAAATATGTTTCCAAAAGTCGTTTGCTACAGTATTAAATATGTTTCCAAAAGTCGTTTGCTACAGTATTTAACATGTTTCCAAAAGTCGTTTGCTACAGTATTAAATATGTTTTATTCCCATACGAAAAGTACATTAAAATGAAAAGAGAAATAACAAAATTAAAAAAAAAAAGAAACCCGCATCGTTTTACGTTTTCATATCAATGACCGGTTTTAAGAGCGACATATAATTGTATTGTACAAGCTAACCATCGTTAACGTACCACGTCCGTCAATGACGGGTCGTGTACACATTGAATATTCTTACAGTATCGTCAGAGTCTTCACATTTCTGCAAACACTTAAGTAAGCCAATGATGTGACATCTGACGAAAGAGTAGAGTTGTAGCCCTACTGGCTTGCCTGCTATAACACATTTTAATATGCATTAATGTAAATGCAATAAGATACATTTTCGCCCGTCACGATACATAATTGTTGTAGTGTTTAACCTATGACTTATGACTTGATGATTAAAATGTACAAATCATGACATTTATAACGATGTAACAACGCAAATGTATCGACCACAAAAAAAAACACCGCCCTAATTTTATTTTCGTCATACACTAATATCAAAACTATGTCGGCATAAGTTTATATTAATTAAAAATACTCAACATTATATAACACATAGAAGTAGGCCTAGTCTCGTGAGTGTGGGTGTGTTAATGTTTTACGTATATTGAGGTCCTAGGTGCGCGTCTGTTGCATACACATCGCCAGGATATTCATTGTCCGCCTACATGTTCTACAGACATAAACAAGAGAAAAGTTAATCCACACTAGTTGACGCTAATATACCTGTATATGGTGCTAACTCGTAGAGGCTGAAGGACTTCAAATGGCACAGACGCGGCCGAAATGTTTTTACCAACTTAACAATCCTACAAAGAAATTGTTTATTTTCATATAAAAATCCCCGTGCTATGATGACGTTAATAAAGGTTATTAAGTCTTTGTTGGTCAGGCGAAAACGGACCTAACTGTTGGTTGATTGGAATTTATTTCAGTTTTCAATAGCTTTGAAGTTATATCCCGTTGGCTAGTTCGTATTACCATGTACTTCCTGGCTCTCTCGCACCAGTTAACCATACAGCACAACTTGCTTCCATGTCACTTGCCTTATAGCCCGTTTGATGAAGACGATCGACGCAAATCACAATGAATTGTGCCATTACTTGGGCTGCATGGCTGTAAAAGCCGTGACTCGAACTCATGACCCATTGATCGATAGCCCCCGTCGTTACCCACGGAAATTCTTCAGACTTAAAAGTGTGTGCATGTGTACGGTCTCGGTATAGATGTCAATCTCAGCCAACGTGTTATAAAACATGATATATAATAACTGACAAGTAATGTTATGTAGTAATGTACCTATAGAGACGGACCAACTGCCCTGATTGATAAGCTTTTTATCTTCTGTATGCCCTTTTGATAGTGTACACACAGTAATGTACAAGCATCTGACAGGTGCAGATACTCTCACAGCGACATATTTAGATACAATGGAGTCCGGATGCGATGCCCTGTTTTTTTTAGCGAGCTCAGTCTAAGGAAACAATCCATATTGTCCATTTTCCCTCCTGGATCACTAGTCGAGTGAGAGACACTTAAAACCACCTCAGAAATCCCCAGAATTCGAACAGGAATTTAAACCCAAGACCTCTCGATTGACAGTGCAGCATGTTAGTCATTGTTATATCGGATCACTCCATTAATTAATTAAGAGTGTCGCTCCAAACGGTTATATGAAAGTATAAGAAATTAACAGATTGTTAGTAGTATTTTATGTTCTCGATAATAAATTAGTGGAAACGATAAAAAAAATCCTGCCTTTGAATACACTATTTCAAGTTATGGAACGACTTTGATGACTTAAGTCCATACCAACACGACTACATTTTTGAAAAGGATGCAAGTGTGTGTGTCCAGAGCCAAGTCATTCGGTGATTAAATGTGAAGACACAAATGACTTTACCCTTTCACTACCAATGGCAATAAAAGGCGTTTGCAAACAATGCAGATTCAGGTGAGACAGCTCATAACGAGCAGTCTCACCTGAAACCTGCATTGTTCGCCACTTAAATTTAACCAAAATTCCTGATGGATGAAAACGGCGAAGTCTAATGTTCAACACGGTCGACTTTGTGAAATTCGACAGTGAAATAGTGAAGATTATAAATGAAATAAATTGATATTAAGAAACGCAAAACTAAATTGATTGAAAAGGGTAATTGCTCGAGGGAAAAAAATGAAATATTAAAAAATGTGTCAGCAGGAATTCAAAATAGTTTATTACTTTCAGCTTTTATAAATCACTCGATGAACGTTTCTTGATGACTTAACATCTACGGGTCCCCTACGTTTGTGAACAAAGCCACTAAAATAAACTACATTGTCGGTACAAAATTAATCTTTAGACATCAGAAAATAATAACACACTTCCCAATAAGGATGATAATGATGACGTCAGGAGCTAAGGTAGATCATGAAGTTTGAATGCTCTACGATATTTGATGAGACAGAAGCACATTTATTCTCGAAGCTGACCAATCAGAAGACGTATTTGAAGGTCTCGCACCGTTTGCAATATAAAACTCTTAAGTCATAAGCCGCTTATCACGGGATTCGAACCTAGGACCATTGGTACGAGAATTCGACGCTTTATTACAGTTTTAGTTTTGTTTTACCTTTGTAAGATATCGAGAAGGAGATATAGGAGGATCCCATTTCGTTTAAATCTTTCAGCGCCGAATTGTGTAAAGTAGACTCTTCCATGTTCAAATTCGAGCGACTCCATTTCTCTTGTAATTAGAGTTTGGAAATATTTAGATAACTTAAATGCAAACAATGCTGATTTCAGGTGAGACAGCTCGTTACGAACTGATTCACCTGTATCAGTTTTGTTGTGAAAAGAAACTCTTGATTGCCTTTGGCGCTGAAAGAGTTAACTTATGTTGGCATGTGGGAAGAATCCAAAATGAGTTGTGTGTTAATGGACCATAAACTAAAGGACTCATCACTTTGTTTGAAATAAATCATATTTAGTTTTGTCTCCTTTTACACTTTCTGTCGCAAAAAGTAGCACTTGTAATAAAAATACCTGAAGCTAAATTAAATACTCGTTCTAAAGAAACTTTTGATCAAAATCATGGAATATATTAACATATTTATGTAATAAATGCACTTATATAAAGTGGGATAAAAAGGAATTTGCGAGTCGTTTTCTTAGATATTTTCTGATTTGCTCTAAAGTCAAAAGCTGCTGTTCAATTTTGGAAAGGGTCCAACTCTATAAAATCCCTTCCCCGCAAGCAGACGCATTTCGACGCAGCTGTAGCGGGACGACGCTTCAAAACTGTGAGACAAAAGAAGCAATTGCTCATAAGCCTGCGTGTTCACTGTCTGCAGATACATTAAAACCAGAAATCGCTTAACGCGGGTCATTAAATTATCATTAAATTAAAAAAAGGTTTCTACAAAGTATCACACGACATAAAAAAGAAATTTTCATAAAAACAATAAACAAATTTGATGAAAGTACATGCTATGTTTCAGTATCTTTTCAAAACCCAATATCCCACTTGCAGTCAACTTTTGAAAACGTTGTTGCTAATAGAGAGAGTTTTGTTACAATGAGTAATACGAGCCGTTCCACGAGAAAACCAACAGTATGGACTCTGCGTAAGGTATCGATCCAGATCAGCCCCAGCATCCCGCGCAGGCAAACCCGGACAAACACTTTTCGCCTCCTGTGGATTTTATGTTTCAGGAATCATTACTCTATTTCGCTATCCCCCGAGACGGAATGTTTCGGCCCGGTTTAACCTGCGCGGACTTGGTAGGCAGATCAGGTTCGACACTTTGATGCAGAGTCAATAATGTTGATTTTCTCGTGGGACGACTAATATATAATTTGACTACGTTCTATATTGTTAGCTACTCAACTCAACAGTGTTTCATCCTAATGTTCGTTGAGTTTGAGTTTGCTACGGACTCTTTTAAATGCAAAGCTGGGAAAAATCATTTTGAAAAAGTCACCTTTGAAAGGGTTCAACTCTTTCAGCGCCGAATTGTTTAAAGTAGACTCTTCCATTTTCAAAATCGGGCGTCTCCATGTCTCTTGTAATAAGAGTTTGGAATATTTTGATAACTAAAATACAAACAATGCTTGTTTAATGTTTGACAGCTCGTTACGAGCTGTGAATCTGTATTGTTTGCAAAAAACGAAATATTGCTTTTCCGTCATACGGCAACTCAGACGCAGACGACTTTGAACACATTTCAAATCATAGAAAATCTCTATAATTAAATGGATAACCTATGACTAAAAGTAGAAAATATTGTGGAAAAAGGAGAAATTGCACGTTTTGTGCAATTTCTTCTTTTGTCACTTTGTTTTTAAAACGCCGTCTGCTGCAGAGGCGTCAGAAAGCGTCTATATGAGGGAAAGGGTTAAAATCAAAACATATACATATTGATTAAAAAAGAAAAGTGAGAAACATTAATTTTTCGTCAATTTCGATTTTATTTAAAGAGCCCTATTGTCATTTAAAAAAACCCAAACACTATTAGTACCCTCGGCTAACATGTAAATGTCTTTGCATCTTAAAATCTTACATACTTGAAATGACATACAAGTTACGCGGAAAAACAGCACTGCGGCTATTTTCTATAAGTGCAAATTCAGATCAGCATATGCTCTGTTCCCCGAATTTCGTGTAGGAAATCGGAATGAATGAATGTATATTGTTTTATGGCGCATCGACAGCTAAGATCATTTAGCGCGCAATTAAATTTAATTAATCATGATCCCTGGGTAAACAAACCAGTACTAGGCTAGAACATGTGCATTGCCCAACGGCACTCATCCATGACCGAATTGCCGCGACTGGGGATCGAACCAGGGACACCCTGTTTCGTAATCCCCGACGCTAGCCACTCGACCACAGCGGATTCCTGTAGGAAGTCGGAACATTGACATCACTGTTATAATGTTGATCATGAACTACATGTGCTGGTTGCAATGCATATACGCAGCCACATTTTCCTGCGTTGAAGCACACATATTAGCCGATTCAAACGAAAACATGGGTCTCCCTTTTGGCACCACGTAGGCCTAAAGGGATATGACAGTACAACTATTCAAATAGCATTACAGCGAACACTGAACACTCTGGTGATAGTGTTCATATAGTTCGTTAAGTTGAACTGCCACATTATTATTACACAACCATAGTGTTCATAGACTTAACAGTCACGTGAACACGACACTTCAATTAACCCGTTCCCTCTTATAGACGCTTTCTGACGCCTCTGCAGCAGACGGCTTTTTGAAAACAAAGTGACAAATGAAGAAATTGCTCAAAGCGAGCAATTTCTCCTTTTGCCACAATGTTTACCACTTTTAGTCATAGGTTATCCATTCTAATAAAGAGATTTTCCATGTTTGGCAACAATTGTTCAAAGTCGTCTGCTGCAAAATTATCATATGGGGGAAAGGTTTAACATATACCGCGATTTAATACATCAAGCTCCCATTGCGCCGATCGCTCGGCATACTCCTTGTATGTCATGTAAAACAACTGCGTTTTACAAGAGGAAAGTGAGCTCTTGGGACCGCTATAAATCTATACATTATTTTTAACGTCCCATAGTTTAGATTCCCACTTTTCATCCGAAATCGTCGCGTTAAAATCTGAGTAATCCACGTGATACGAATATCCTTTTCCGGCCATGTCTGTCACCAATCGAGGACTGATATCGACGAACTGTTTCCCTATTTCGATCTCGTGTGAAAGGTACGAAGTTCGGAGTTGCAAGGTTTGACCAGTCGAAGCGAGGACCCCTTCAACTGTGACCACCAGCTCGGTATTCCTGCTTTTTAACCTTTTTATCAACGCCTTTTGCTTGTCCAGTATGGAACAATGGAGGACCACAGGCCATAACAAATCCAGACTTTCACTTCCGTTTTCAGATGTAAACTCGAGCAGCGATTCTGATAGGATCTCCTCTCCGGATTTAAGTTTCTGTCTTTCTATGAGGACTCCAAAACCTTTTGCATTAACCAGTTCAGATTTTCCTGAATTTCCAACACGTACCATAACACAAACTTCGCCATCACATTTTCCCACGACGGCAACTTTGCTGAACGAAATGCTGTTTGAAACACGCTTTCCGGTTTGTAGCTTAGCAACCACGACACCAGCAGTGACGCACTGTACAGCAACGCCAATTACATACTGTAGAAAGACCAAGAAAACAACCTCTTTGCACTCGGACGTGGGATTCCTGGACCCGTATCCAATCGTGTGCTGGGTTTCCAGTGAGAAGAGGAAAGCCGAGGTAAATGAATCGACACCATACATACACGGTTCATGGTCCAAGTCTTGACCCGCCATAAGGTCCCCGTGAACTTTGGCAATCAGGTAATAAATTACCCCGAAAAGGAGCCAAGTGAATATAAACCCGACAGCGAAGATGACGATGATCCAGCGCCATTTTAAGTCCAGGAGGGTTGTAAGAGGATTTCTCCAGTAGCGTTTCTTCTTGCCGAGAGAAATCTGATCGAGTGAGATTTGAACCTTGCCGTCCCGACTCACGACACGCGATGGCGAGTAAGGATCGTGTGTGTCCAAATATGCACAGAGTCCAGATCGAGAGAAAAGCGTATGCATGGAGTCCTGCAAATAGAAATAGAAATCAAAGTAATGCGAGTCAAAGCACGATCATTTGACATTTACCCTTATCCCGCTGGATTCCTACTTCGGATTTCTCCATCATGTCGGACTTCTGACAAGTTCTACCACGTGTACGTACGAATAACTCTTGTCCGAAACGTTATACCTGCGTAGCCAACCATGTATTGTAATATACGACAGCGTGAATGTGCATGCCGATATGCGTCTATATGGTTCGCTACGATAACAGTTCTCGCAAATGATATTAAAAGTCGCGTAATAAGGGTTAATTGTTTATGAATAAATGAGCCGTCTCGCGAGGAAACCAACATTATGGCATCTGCATAATGTATCAACCAGATCAGCCTTCGCTATCTGCGCTGACTGATCCGGGCCGACGCATTCCGTCTTCGAGGGATAGGGGTATTTGTTTCCTGAAACAGGAGGTGAAACGTGTTTGTCCGGGTTAGCCTGCGCGGCATGCTTGGGCTGATCAGGATCGACACTTTACGCAGAGTCCATACTGTTGGTTTTCTCACGGGATGGTTCAAATTGTTTTGATTTTATTACTTCCCCACTTACAGAGCACGTTTGACGTTTCTGCAGAAGACGACATCTGAAATCATTATGGCCAAAGGAGAAATTGCTCAGGATGAGCTATTCCTCCTTTTGCCACAATGTTTTCAAATTAAAATAATTAAATGTCCATGTATTGAAATCGTTCATTATTTTGTCTACATGTTTTCAAAGTCGGCTGCTATAGATGTATTGTATGATGGTAAGGGTAAAGGGTAATGTTATCTTACAATAGAAAATCAATAAGCTACCTTACAGCATCGCCGGATACCCCCGGTCCTTCGATTAGCCTTATATGTAGTGATACCGGAATTATACCCTGGGTGACGACGATGCCAAACCCTCTTAATGCTGTTTTGAAATGAACTGTACCAGCTATGCGTTAAGATTAGTTCATATCAAATTTTAGGAATAACAAGATAGTAATATTAAGTTGGATAGTCTATATTATACGAGTATATATGCGTGGATCTACCGCCAGGCATTGCTCTATACTGGTGACAGGGGCTTCACACAATCGGTTCTAGCTGCCAAAATACGCTGTTATTTGGGTTTTCTAACTCAATTACTGTAACGGCTAACTCAACACACCGCTGGTGTATGCTGTTTACGCTCCTCCTGGTTTGAATACGTATCATGCAGATTGAGCCATACAACGTGAATATTTATAACAAGTGTCGAATCATACATTTTGATCAGGGGAGTTAACTCATACTACCTAACGTTTTAGAATCACCAAGAGTTACGTTTTCTTTTAAAATTATATCACGGAAAGACATTGATACGGTGGTTTAGTTAGTATTAATTTTCGACATGTAGCGAACGTATTGATAGTCCTTAAACAATACCCAATTCTGCATACATAAAAATAGACATAGCAGCACGATAATTGACCGTACTAGAATAGCGATTTCTTAAACAGCATACAACCCATTTGCAGCGTACCAATGTCGTCGCCTTCAAACAAACCGCGTGAGTTAAAACAAGTTTGACCGACGTTTCCGCAGTAACCGTGATGATGGTAACGTAATGGACACCTCAACCTTGGCTTTCGAAGATGCATCCACTGATACAATCATATGAGCCGTCCCACAAGAACAGTGTGGACTCTGCGTAATGTATCGACCCGGATCAGCCTAAGCATGCCGCGTAGGCTTACCCGGATAGACACTTGTCGCCCCTTGTGGATTTTCTG
>JAUELF010244773.1:0-12296 GCA_031471495.1 Clinocardium nuttallii | reverse complement strand
TAAATTTTTTTGAATAAAACAGACCCAATCTGATTTAATATTATTCAGAGTATATAAGTTATGAGTTGTTCTATATAGAATGCTGGTTATCTTATCATGTTTAGAATTAACAATTTTACCCCAGTAATTAAGAACTCTACTTTTAATTTGTGTTGAAAGTGGGGTAATACCCAACTCCCCATAAATCATAACATTTGGAGTACTCTGTTTCAACTGTAGAATTATCTTGAGGTATTTTAATTGAAATTTATCCACAACACTCACGTCTTCAACACCCCAAACTTCGGACCCATACAATAAAATGGGTGCTATCATTGTATCAAATAAGTGTAATTGCATATCTATTGGCAAATTAAGTTTCCTAGATTTTCTAATTACAGAAAACATGGCTTTACGGGCTTGATCAATAAGGAATGTTTTAGTTCTGCTGAATTTACCATTAAACGAAAATTGGACCCCCAAATATGAAAAATGATCAACAATCTCAAGGACAGTTCCCTCATAGTGAAAGTTAGGCATATTACGCAAACCTCTTTTGGTTTTCCAAAATATAATAACTTTGGTTTTATTTGTATTCACTTGAAGATTCCAAAGCTTGCAGTAATCAGACATAGCATTTAATGCTAACTGAAGCTGCTGAGAGCTCTCTGACAATATTACAGTGTCGTCTGCGTATAAGAGTAGATATAGTTTAAGATAAACTTCCACTTCATCATCACTTAACATATCATTTATATTTTCTTTTAGAGACTGCAAACCTTCATATTTATCAGACATAAAATTAGTTAGATCATTCAAGAAAAGAGAAAACAATATTGGAGATAAGTTTTCACCTTGTCTTACTCCAGTATGACTAGTGAAATAATCTGAAATTGCATTTTTCGAACTAACGCATGACTTAGCCTTGTCGTACATATTGTGAATTATTTTAAAGCATTTCCCGTCAATATTGTAACTTAATAATTTATGCCACAGGGCCGTGCGATTTACAGAATCAAAGGCCTTGCGATAATCTACGAATGCACAATACAATTTTTTTCCATGTGCTAGATATACGTCCACTAGAAGTTTTAAAGAAAATATGTGATCAACAGTACTATAGTGCTTCCTGAAACCTGCTTGTTCTTCACATAGAATGTTGTTTGATTCCAAGAAGTCATTTAATCTGTTATTAAGTACAGATGTGAAAAGTTTTCCAAAACAACTGAGTATTGTTATACCCCTGTAATTATCCGGATCATTAACATCTCCTTTATTTTTATAAAATGGTAAGATAACTCCCTTGCTCCACACATCCGGAAAGATACCAGAGTCTAATATAATGTTAAAAAACAGTTTAAGTACAGCCAGTAGATCAGCAGGAGCATTTTTGAGATACTCATTAATAATATTATCAAATATAGATGGACATTTATTATTCTTTAGCGCCCTTATAGCTTTATCTATTTCTTGCTCCGTAAATTGCGAATTCAGTGCCTCATTAAACGATGATACGTTGTTAACATTAAAATCTTCTAAGTCGTTTTCATTTCTAAGAAGATCTGCATTCAAATTACTGAAATGCTCATGGAAAGCCTCATTAGTTATTTTATTTATTATCACTTTTTTATCTGAAGAATATTTATTTAATAAACTCCAATAAGATTTAGGATCACTATGTTTAAGTCCTCTCAGTTTTTTTATGACATTGTCATTGAAACTGTTAAACTTTTCATTTAATTCTTTTTTATATCTTTTACTGCTTATCATCATTAGGCTTTTATTCCCTTCGGTTTTATTTTTCCTATAGGTATTTCTGCTTAGGTAATATTCCTTTCTAAATTTCAAGCAATCTTTATCAAACCATTTTTGGTTAATTTTGCATTTTTTCTTCCTGTGAATTAATTTTTTTTCTTGTATTAAATTACACCTTTTAGCAGCGTTAGTTATGATACTTGACAGTTTTTCAGTTAAAGAATTAATACACTCATCATTATAATTCTTATCATTTAATATTTTAATCATCTCTTCTGTAATATTATTTGTATCGGTATTATCAAACTGATTTATATAATCATCCTTCAGGTTTTTATCCCATATTGATTTAATAATTGTCTCATTTTTATCGTTTTTCGAGACCGGATTATCTACATTACAAGCAAGATCCTCTCCGATAATATTAAAACATAATTCTATACCACAATGAACATCAGAAAATAATGGGTTAAAATCTGTCACATCAAAGTGGGTTACTTTGGGAAAGTTAATAGCAGACAATAAAACATAATCAATCAGACTAGTATTTGTAGTTGTGCATTTTCCAATATAGGCATCAGCACCACATCGACCATTAGCAATATGGGCATCTGTAAACTTACAAAGCTGAAGAAGTCGATTTCCATAATTGTTACAGTTATTTATATCACATGAGTAACGATCAACAGGAAATCCTAACTCAATAAGATGACTTTGTCCAATCGATTGCTTTGTACTGTCATCAAAAAAAGTATCAGCAATGTACTTATTTAAGTCTGTAAAGTCAGCAAGTTTACCACTTCTTGCATTAAAATCTCCAAAAATACAAAAATCACAGTCATCATAAACAGTGTTGAAATTAAGAATACTATTTTCCAATTCAACAAACAAATCTAATGAACTATATTTAGAACTCTCCGGAGGAATATACACTATTCCAAATATGCTGGATTTGTCTTTAAATTTAAACCATAAACAGTTTTCAGTGGAGTGATCAAGAAATAATACATTTTTGATCAGAGAATTTTTTATAAAAACCCCAACACCTCCAGATCCACGTTTACAATTTTCTCTGTTTATAGATCTAAATGTATAACCCTCAACATTAATATCATCAAATTTGTCAAGTTTAGTTTCGACTATACAAAATATATCAAAGTCCCTAACAAAATCAATAAAGTCTGGTATCAGTAATTTGGAGACCAAACCACAAACATTCAGAAAGTAGAATTTAACTATTTGAGATTCAAATGGAGTACAATAAAAGTGATCATGATTAACTTTATATTCTTCAACTACATGTTTATGATTATTTATATCAAACACATCATTGTCATTGTTTGAACTATTAGATTGATTAAAAGTAGAACTGCACTTGTCCGGAACATTGTCAATCCCAGCATGGTCAGTAGAGATAAATGAACTGTAAACATCATAACAATTTTCAACTGGAACAGAAATATTAAAGTTATTTTGACTAGTAGAAGAGTCTGTCACTGAGGGGATGATCCCATCCTCCGACGCATCCTAGATGAGGTGCTCGAGTCCTAGCTCCTTCAGATCTGCCTCGATACCGATGTCGAACAGGTCATCCGGGGAAGAGATGATCATGTGTTTCTTCTGGTAAGTACAATGAATGTTCCCATCACGGGTGTATACATTGGATGCATCATCACCACTTTTGACGATGTGAAGAAGTCGTACACGCAACTGTGTCATGTCCTCAGTGATGAACACGCCCTTATAGGCTTCAGATTTCTTCAAATGCTTCTTCAAAGAGAATAGTTTGTGAATTTTGGCCCTCGACACAAAACGTACAATGATCTGTTTTTTGGACTTTGTAGGGTGGCAGGCACTAATATCGTCCACTGTGAATGTAAAAGTCTCATCGGATTCCAACTGACCAAGAGTTTTCAATTTGTTAAAAAGTTCCAAGGTTTGTGGGAGAAGAGGTAATGATTCGTTATACTTGAAATTGTGAATTCTTATGTTTTCCCGTCTTGTATACTGCTCTAAGCGGTCTAGCTCGTATTTGCCTGTACGGACATTGGTCTTGATTCGATTGATGATTTCCTCGGAAGCACATTTCTCGATACTGGCTTGCAATTTGTCGAATCTTTCACTAAGCAGGTCATAAACAGAGTCCGCAAGCACAGATATTTCTTCTTTGGATAGTTTATTTCCTTTTTTACCGCTCATGGTTGTTGTTTGAAGTTGTAGACTATATAGAAATTGAATATATTGTATTAGAAATTTACAGCATGGTCGCTGCCATTTTACCGGAAGTAGATGCCGACTTAATTTTGTCTCGGGAATATCAGATGAATATTTAAGACTAAAGTTGTCTCCTATTGGACAAAAGTGATTTTGTTGAAAGTGTTTTTAACAAAGTTGAAAAACCTCAGACTGATTTATAATCAAAATATTGTTAGCATTTAGCTAAATTTACACCTTCAGAGCCAATTATTTTCTCAAATTGAAAGTATAATTCACTGCAGGATAAGGGTGACCTTCTATTTGACTTCATGCAACGAAAATCGACACGTCAACCTGTATGTCTTCTTTGCTATTTTGGTAGTTCTAATAACGATCTTTATTTGAAACAGGTTTCAGTGTTGTTAGACTTGATTGGAACTTACTAGAACCCATAGTGCTATAATTGTCGTCTATGGAAAATGAATTACTTCCCTTTGACCTTATGAAAGTCTAACTGTGTAAAACATTAAACATACAGTTCAATTTCTTTATTTGCATGTAATAATTTACATGTTGCAACAAAGTTATCAATTGTAAGGTTATACATGAAGTAGTATAGTTTAAACAATGACAACACCATTTTAAAAGAAGGACTAATTACAGTAAAACGTAGATGTGTTTATTGTGTGAATTCAAGAAAGCACATTATTCGGTTTTCTATCCGTCTACTGTACTGTCTATGATTCGCGCATTGTAGATGCCATTTATGATAATATTTGAAAGGAAATGAACAAATATATCGCGTCTACCTATGGTGACCAATTGATGAATGTATTTCTCTGTGGTCATATCATGTTCACAGTATTGGCCATTGTGTCAAATGTGGGGTTTAAGAAAGTCAGGAAACACATGAGTATGTGAGTATATGACTGGAGTTTTTTTGTTAACGGGTGTTAAACCCCAATCAATCGTTGTGTCAATGAAATAAGTTCAAAGTACCTATCTTTACTCGCATACATCAATCTGCAGTAGATGGTTTTTGTAAAGATTCTTGTTAGGCATGAACACATTTTGACAAAAGGACACTCTACTCATTATGAGTAATTTCGCCTTTTCCCAGAGTGTTTTTCATTAGTCATATGTTTCATATCCTATTTTTTAAAAACCCAAAACGTCTTCATACGAAAAACAAACCTTGATTGATGTAAATACATTATGACATTAATAGGTTATTATTCCAACTACTCTTTTTAATACCACAAATCTTCAGCAAACCACCTTGAAATCATCAAGTTAAATCTCTATAAATTGTAGTATGATTATTGTATAGAGCTGAAATTATTGTGGTATATGGAGAACTTGCTCATTATTAGCAATTACTCCTTTTGCCACAATGATTTCGAAATTCTTCATTTTTACATCGTTTCAACATTATTTCCGTTACACCAAGGTGACAGAATATTTATTCATAATCCCTGGATGCTCACATCAATACTAGGCTAGGTAAAGTCCCATGCACGAAGACTCTTTACCATGACCCCTGAATGCTCACATCAATGCTAGGTAAAGTCCCATGAACGAAGGCTCTTTACCATGACCCCTGTATGCTCACATCAATATTAGGCTAGGTAAGGTCCCATGCACGAAGGCTCTTTACCATGAGCCCTGGATGTTCACATCAATACTAGGCTAGGTAAAGTCCCATGCACGAAGACTCTTTACCATGACCCCTGGATGCTCACATCAATACTAGGCTAGGTAAAGTCCCATGCACGAAGGCTCTTTACCATTACCCCTGGATGCTCACATCAATACTAGGCTAGGTAAAGTCCCATACACGAAGGCTCTTTATCATGACCTCTTGGAACGGCGATCGAACCAATGTTGCATGTGTTTCCTTAATTCATACATCCAATATGCAAATTAGATGAATACTTTGAGCCAATCAGAAAAAAGCCGATTTATTATCATTGAGGTTCATCCAATTTCCGGGTGCACTTTCTGCATCACAAACAAAGGCCACGTGATTCGTTTGCTGCAGAGATATTCAAGGGCTGATTTCCAATAACCTGACGAGCAAACCCAGTCGGAAACGACGAGGACTATCAATCAATGGTCGTGAGTTCAACCCCGACTAAGCCATTAAATCTTTCCGGTGATTGAAAAAAGTCATTGAACTAGCGCCATTCGTCTTTTCACCAAGCGGGACCCAAAACGTACATGCGTAAGATAGCCGTCGACCACGTAGGTATGTAGTGTGGAATACTGGAGCGAGACAACCAAGAAACACATGGATAGCGGAACTAACTGAAAAAAGGGCTGAACATGGCGTTAAACTCCAACAACTCGTAGTCTGTCTTCAGAGATCTACTAGGAGCTGGCATATTCTGAAAAATAGAATCATTGTTTTAGGATATGAGCCGTCCCGCGAGAAAATCAACATTGTGGACTCTGCGTAAAGTGTCCACCCTGATCAGCCTAAGCATGCCGCGCAGACTTATCCGGATGGACTCCTTTCGCCTATTGTGGATTTTCTGTTTCAGGAAGTATTACTCTATACCTCTATCCCCCTGAGACGAAATGTGTCGGCCCGGATCAGTCTGCGCGGACAGCGCAGGCTGATCTGGTCGATACATTCTTCAAATGCCATAATGTTGGTTTTCTCGCGGGACGGCTCATATCGCATTATTTGCAAATATATCACTTTACAATTTGTGCTTACCCTTTCCAAAATGTTGATGCCTCTGAAGCAACCGCCATTTTAAAACATTGTGACAAAATAATAATTTGCTCATCATAAGCACTTTCTCCTTTTTTTCCACAATGTGTTCATCAATAGTCAATGATTATTTTCATTTATAGAGGTTTTCCATCATTTTCCCTGCGGCATATATTTTTAATATTTGGGAAAGGGTTAAAGTAGTGTATCAATTTAAATGGTAAGATTAGCGCTATTCAATAGAGCTCTTTAAATAACCCTTCACTATACTGGAAGTCAATGTATTTGACAAAAGTCAATTACAATCTTATTCATTTAAACATACATCTCGGATGTAATGGGTTCCTCTCTACTTTGTGTGTATGTGTTGTTGCTTTTTTTAGATGGAATGCGGGTTGGAATGCTCAAATAAAAGAACCGAACACGCGCTGCGCTGTTTCCTAAACGTCATTTGTACTGGTCAAAATATAATTTCCAATGTGAACCTGTGATTTGAAGAGAAATAGCTTTAATAAAAAATATACATGCGTTTGAACGTTTGCCAAATTTCCACATTGCTACTTTAATGGCTTATAGCTAGCTGTGTCATTAAAAAGCATGGCTGTTGAGCCGCAATAGGTCAGTTGGTGAAGATGAGACATACCATACCGGTGATAATGAGTTCGAATCAGCTTTCCGCTCATTGTCAAAAGTCATTCTGACTAGTGTCGTTTGTCTTCTACGTGTGGGTTTAAATGTCAATTAGGCAAGATAGCCTGTTGCCGTTTAAGAATTGTGTGTGCTGATTCGGGATATCTATTAACACATTCTGAGATATAGAATTGTGTGTACTGGTTCGAGATATCTAGTTTACACATTCTGAGATAAGAATTGTTTACTGGTTCGAGATATCTAGTTTACACATTCTGAGGTAAGAATTGTGTGTACTGGTTCGAGAGATCTAGTTTACCCATTCTGAGGTAAGAAGTGTGTGTGCTGGTTCGAGATATCTAGTTAACACAATCTGAGGTAAAGATTATGTATGCTGGTTCGAGATATCTAGTTAACACAATCTGAGGTAAGAATTGTGTGTACTGGTTCGAGATATCTAGTTAACGCATTCATTCTGAGATAAGAATTGTGTGTAATGGTTCGAGATATCTAGTTAACACATTCTTAGGTAAGAATTGTGTGTGCTGGTTCGAGATATCTAGTTTACACATTCTGAGGTAAATAGTATGTGTACTGGTTCGAGATATCTAGTTTACACATTCTGAGGTAAGAATTGTGTGCACTGGTTCGAGATATATCGTTTACACATTATGAGGTAAGAATTATGTGTACTGGTTCGAGATATCTAGTTTACCCCTTCTGAGGTAAGAATTGTGTATACTGGTTCGAGATATATAGTTTACACATTTTGAGGTAAGAATTGTGTGTACTGGTTCGAGATATCTAGTTAACATATTCTGAGTTAAGAATTGTTTGTACTGGTTCGAGATATCTAGTTAACACATTCTGAGGTAAGAATTGTGTGTACTGGTTTGAGATATCTAGTTAACACATTCTGAGGTAGGAATTGTGTGTACTGGTTCGAGATATCTAGTTAACACATTCTTAGTTAAGAATTGTGTATGCTGGTTCGAGGTATCTTGTTTACATATTCTGAGGTAAAAATTGTGTGTACTTGTTCGAGATATCTAGTTAACACATTATGAGGTAAGAATTGTGTGTACTGGTTCGAGATATCTAGTTAACACATTCTGAGGTAAGAATTGTGTGTACTGGTTCGAGATATCTAGTTACCACATTCTGAGATAAGAATTGTGTGTACTTGTTCTAGGTATCAGTTTAACACATTCTGAGGTAAGAATTGTGTGTACTGGTTCGAGATATCTAGTTAAAACATTCTGAGGTAAGAATTGTGTGTACTGATTCGACATATCTAGTTAACGCATTCTGAGGTAAGAATTATGTGTACTGGTTCGAAATATCTAGTTAACACATTCTGAGGTAATAATTGTGTGTACTGATTCGAGATGTCTAGTTTACACGTTCTGATGTAAGAATTGTGTGTACTGGTTTGAGATAGCTAGTTAACACATTCTGAGTTAACAATTGTCTGTGCTGGTTCGAGATATCTAGTTAACATATTCTGAGATAAGAATTGTGTGTACTGGTTCGAGATATGTAGTTAACACATTCTGAGGTAAGAATTGTGTATACTGGTTCGAGATATCTAGTTAACATATTCTGAGGTAAGAATTATGTGTACTGGTTCGAGATATCTAGTTAACAAATCTCGGGTAAGAATTGTGTGTACTGGTTCGACATATCTAGTTAACACGTTCTTAGGTAAGAATTGTGTGTACTGGTTCGAGATATCTAGTTTACACATTCTGAGGTAAGAAGTGTGTGTACTGGTTCTGGATAGCTTGTTTACCCCTTCTGAGGTAAGAAGTGTGTGTACTGGTTCGAGATATCTAGTTTACACATTTTGAGGTAAGATTTGTGTGTACTGGTTCGAGATATCTAGTTAACACATTCTGGGGTAAGAATTGTGTGTGCTGGTTCGAGATATCTAGTTAACACATTCTGAGGTAAGAATTGTGTGTACTGGTTCGAGATATCTAGTTAACACATTCTGGGGTAAGAATTGTGTGTACTGGTTCGAGATATCTAGTTAACACATTCTGAAATAAGAATTATGTGTACTGGTTCGAGATATCTAGTTAACACATTCTGGGGTAAGAATTGTGTGTACTGGCTCGAGATATCTAGCTAACGCATTCTGTGCATCATCAATATCAGCGGCCACTTTTTATCATAACCGATCAGCATCATATTTTTAACTAGAAATCCACACATTCTTTGTATGCTTGGTCTAGTTTGTATATAAGTCTTCGAAATCAATAATTTGCATTTTCCATTTGCAGACGACTTTTAGAAACATTGTGGCAAAATGAGAAATTGTTCATAATGGGCATTGTTCTCAACTCTATGAGATGATTACTTTTCCATTTAAAAAGATTTTGATTTTGTTTTGACAAACTTTCTTCAAAGTCGTTTGCTGCAGATTTGTTGTTTAGATGTTCACATTGGATTATTGCGCCAGCATTCAACGATTAACTAGTTGTTAAATACAATAAACATTTTTTACAGCAGGCGACATTGAAGCATCTAGTAATATGTTTTATTGATTGATTGGTTGACTAGGATTTGTTACGCCAATTTCAACATTTCGGTCATATTTACGGCGGCCAGTGTCCTTACCTATGTGTTTATTGGCTTTCTCAGACCAGTTCTCCGCACATGTCTTTCCAAGAAACTGGCTGCTTTTCAACATATACTATAAGCCAATTGGTGGATTACAAATGACGCCTGACGCTTTGATTTTTGCGAAACGTCGGAAAGAATGTTTGTCGAGCTGGGGTTCTAACCCACAGCTAAATATGTGGAAGCTATATCTATAAGACAAAACAAATGTTATTAAGGATAAAAACAATTCTAATTATTTACAAAGTATGATATAATATAAAATCACAAAAGTAAATATTAGGTCAATCAAGTAGTTATTATCAAAGAAAATTAGATTTTTCTATACCACCCAAATTTAGTTTAGATTTTACTGTCTCAAATGTTCATAGAAATGATCAAACTTTATATTTATGCACCATTCACACACATTTTAGGCAAGAAGTATCATCATTTTCAACTAGATTGACCATATCCAAACATTTTTGCAGCCGACACAAAATTGGCCTGTCATTTTTGTGGATTTTGAAGCTTCTTTAGGCACTTTTCCTTACCACAGAGATCTTGTTTGTGTGTAAATCTACAGAGAATGATATCAAATGAAAGCAAATTAGCAAATATTAGGACAATGAGGCAATTGTTTTCAAAGAAATTTCAAATTTCCTATGCAACCCAAACCGAGGTTTCGCGACTTGAGTCCGGCAAGTTTTCTGCGCTCGCACATCATCCAGGTCTCAAAGACGAAAAAAGCAGAAACACATAACATTTTTAGGATTTACTGTGTCACATGTTTAAGGAAATGACTAAACTTAATGTGTATGTCTGTTTCAGGCAACTAACCAATCAAAGACCACTTTATATAGCTTGAGAATCATCATGTTGTATGGAAAATAGTCAAAAAGGCTATGACCTAATGGCTGGATACCCCCATGGGCCTAAATTACACTCCAGGCACCCAGTTTCATCATTCTTCAAGTAATTTGACTGAATCCCACCCTATAAAGTACCCTAGAATGTTTCAGTATGTGCAGCTGACACAAATTGACTTTTTATATATTCCACCCAAAAGCTCTTTAAGACAAAAAAAAAATGCGATTAAGAATAGGTTTATTCTAATTATTTACAAAGTATGATATAATATAAAATCATAAAAGCAAATTTTAGATCAATTAAATAGTTATTATCAAAGAAAATTAGATTTTTCTATACCACCCAAATTTAGTTGTTTCGGCTAAACCGGCCAATATTTATGCTTTCGCGCAATACATAGGACTTCACAAAGGAAAAATAAAACAAAACGTCACAAGTTTAGATTTTACTGTCTCAAATGTTCATAGAAATGATCAAATTTATATTTATGCACCATGTCCGCAAAGACTGACCCGGCCTGAAACATTCCGCTTCAGGGATATACATGTACATGTAGAGGTATAGAGTAGGTGATTTCTGAAACAGAAAATCTACAGGAGGCGAAAAGTGTCTATCCGGGTAAGCCTGCGCGGCACGCTTATGCGTATCCAGGTCGCCACTTTACGCAGAGTCCACAATGATGGTTTTCTCACGGGACGGCTCATATGCTAAATTATTTGACCGAATGTCTAAAGTCCTTATACTGAAACGAAAAGAGACAAAGTTGTTCATTGTGATTTCAAAAGTTGTTTGATTCATAGGCAAAGGTAAGCACACCATTAAATCACAAGAAATCACAAAATGTCTTTCGGTCTGTCTTTTGAAAAGAGGAACCTTGTTCGAACCCGGGATGACCCTTATTTGAACTTAGGCTAGATATTATGAAGACACACATTATAATGAAGCTTGTACATTTCTAATTGGATATAAAACATATCAATTTTCGCCTTAAGGAAAAAGGCTTTTACAATATATTTTGATAATTGGGAAAGTAATTTGTATTTTTAATTCTAAATGAAGAGCAAACAAATATTTCTCATTATTATAAGGGAACACGGCCTTTGATCTGGGGATAATTGTTTGAAATCGTCTTGATATACAATATGCCATAAATATCAGAACAATTTCCCACATACAACAAATCTGCAGCAGACAACTTTCAAGGCATCTAGGTAAAACGTTAATGAGAGATATAACCATATCGTGGCGTTTCCTGGTTAATTTACCAGTGCTGCCGGTAGTATTGACACCGAGAGATACATTTATGTATAACCGTATCGTGGCGTTTCCTGGTTAATTTACCAGTGCTACTGGTAGTATTGACACCGAGAGATACATTTATGTATAACCATATCGTGGCGTTTCCTGGTTAATTTACCAGTGCTACTGGTAGTATTGACACCGAGAGATACATTTATGTATAACCATATCGTGGCGTTTCCTGGTTAATTTACCAGTGCTACTGGTAGTATTGACACCGAGAGATACATTTATGTATAACCAT
>JAUELF010244772.1:0-21831 GCA_031471495.1 Clinocardium nuttallii | reverse complement strand
CCAAACTTTCAAAAGATTTATTTGTTTGTTAAAGAATAAATTGTAAAATAATTTCTCACAAACCTGCATAAAAATCCCTTATAATCCAAATGAAATCGTCCAATTTCAGAAACAAAAGATCACAGATTTTAACATCAAATTTTGGAGAGCCCATAGGAAATGCTTACGTCATAGCGCGTAATGATTTTACTCAAATGAACCGCGTCAGCACACATTCCGCATTTGGATAGTTTCAGAGTTTATTTCATAATGAGATCAAATTGCATATTTGTGTGGTATTGTTTTGGTCATGAATCTTCCCAAGAAACATACAGTGTGATTCGCAATTAAAAATCAAACACAACAATTCATGATGGTCTAATTTCTGCCTCACAAGGTTTTTCCACCCTTTCATATGCTTTACACAACAAGTTTGGGACAAAGTGAAATAAATTTCCGAATTTGTTATGTGTGATAATCCAAATTAATTGGTGGGTATACCGATACTTAAAATTGAAATACAACGGAATGGGACGCAAATAAAACACAATGGACAGTTTGGACAATTAACCCGTTCCCACATACGGCAAATCTGAACCAAACCGTCTAGGCAAAACTGTTATAGTTGATTATATTTTGACACTATTTCAACAATGTTCAATCATGCCGTCTTCATCTTTCCATGTGTATAATGTCTTTATTACAACAGTACAACATGTATGACATCATATAGACATTAAGAAGGAAACAATGTGTCAAAAGGCGTAAATCTTTTGACTTGCTGTTTATTACCCCTAGTGGACTGCTGTTTCTGATCAGCGCATCAAAGCCTCGGCGGTGCTTTGCTGGTAGATAATAAGTAGTGTCTGATTGCTACCGGAAATATGATTGGGTTTTATGACCTTTAATTTGTTTTCAATAAAGAACGGTACAATGTCTATAATTTTCGATTAATCTGTGAATTACGCCTTTTGTCACAACGGTTTCAACTTTATTTATACATGTATTTGCTGTCATAGAGATTGTAGTGTTGTATGGAGTGCCGGTGTAAGAAAGCCTTTATAGGCATGGCCGAAAATTGTTTTTGCTTTTGAGCGATACAGTAAGCCTCTGCAGACGCATCCGGACAAAAAACCGACCATACAAATATACAATTTGATCTTAATTGCAATTCACAATATGACCTCCGAATTGCGATTTGTGTGTGACGTGGCTCATTTGTGTAAACCTCCGAAGCTATGCTGTACTCATTCTTCATAAACTTTCCCGTGTCTTGTATTTGGAGGTAATGAATTGTGGTAAAATACATTCAACTTAAAACAAGTAACGATTTTAGAAATTGGACGATTTCATTTGGAATTAAAAGGGATATTTAAGCAGGTTTGAACAAATTTCTTCAATATATAATATAAAAGTTTTACAACAAAAATCCTTTTGGAAATTTGGTAAAAAATAACTATTTCAATTCTCTCTTTTCAACATACACCAAATCTGCAGCAGATGAATAATATGGAAAATCTCTTTACCGCCATCTTCAGAGTATGTAGGAAAGGGATCGAATTATGTCTGCTCAAAAGACTCGCCGACAGATCCTATTACAGTAGCGTCCGACCACTACCGAAAATTTGATTGTTTCTATGACCTTTGATTGTTCTACAAAAACGACGGTTCATTATGTCTTACGAGCTTTGAAATCATAACAAACAACTGTCAAATATATAAACGAATGAAATTATTGTATAAATAAATGTTAACACACATATATTTAATTGGCTGATATATATTACACGAGTCAAGTTCGTGTTTTCTATCCACCAACTATGGTTGGATACTATAAAACTTGATATAGAGCTAGTAATAAAGAACGCAAGTCATGTACGGAAGTTGAAACAACAACCATAGATGCCAGCTGTTCACCCCTTTACCCTTGCAACAAATCACAGCAAACGATTGTGAAAATATTGAAAGAAAATCTATAAAATAAAAGTATAATTATTGAATTAATTTAAATCATTGTAGCAAAGTCATCTATTTAATTGAATGCATTATTATATAAATAGGCTGTCTCATTTTGCTGCAATGTTTACAGAACTTGTCATCTTTAGTTGCGTCAAAATGAATCTACATCTCTTATTACCCAGTAGCATACTTGATTGTCAAACCGGTACTGACCGGAAATATCACGACCTGCACGTGTGCGTTAACCCTTTTCTTTTTCAATAATTTGTTTCTCTTAAATTTGCCAGCGAAATTAAAAACAACTTGACAAAAAAATAGAAACTGTTTAACCCTTTCCGATGTACAGACAATTTCTACAGCAGAAGAATATATTGCTTCATTGTGTTTGGGATATTTACACTGTTAGCAATTTATCTCGTTTTCTAATATCGTCTGCTCCAGATTTTTTGTTCAACTTGGAGAAAGGGGTACAATGAAATGCATATAAATGTTGTCAAGGTCATTTAAACTGCATGCATCAGTTATTTTCCGATCCGGGTAACTTGGAGCTTGCGAACATAATAAGACAGTGTCAAATGAAAACCCGCGTTCCAATAGTTCCCTGGACTGATCAGGGTCATCATTGTTCGTAATATCGTCTCACAACACGGGTCAAAGATTTGGGGGAACAGTAATAACCAAAAGTCGGCATTGCAATTATGTAAATTGATACAATTTGTCAAACTGTTGCAGATTTGGAAAAATAAAACTCGACCTCTATAGTGTACATAGTTGTGTAATGTTTGGAAATCCTTGTGAAATAATTACGTACCAATTACAAATGGAAACGGATATTATCATACGGATATTTTCAAAGGAATAAGGTAAGCAAGATTCGCCTATATTAATAGGGGAGGACATATGACACCGGGTGGTAGAATTGATTTGTGAATTTATGATACACGAATGCTTCATAAAGCCGACAGCATAAGTGATTAACCATAACATAAAAATACAAACAACTCAGATTGTCGACATGTTTTTAACACCTATTAATTGAAAGTAATAATTGACGTTCACTTGCTTTGATCGCATTACAGATGGGTTAATGTTACATGTCGCGTCTGGGTTACTGAATAGGATATCCCTCTTGATTTAAAAACATTTTAGTCCAATAGTGTGATGTTGTATATTAACTACCGTTTGAAAAATGATGAAATTCCGCGGTACCGCGGGGTTATTGTAGGGGAAACCCCGCATACAGATGAACGGGAACGCCGGGGGCTGCCTTAATCACAGCTGTCAATCATCGTGAAGTCATAAATCGTTATCGGATTTCCCTCCGCGGGCTTAATAGTTGAATGATCAAACCCCGCAGGACCGCCGGGTTATTGTAGGGGAAACCCTGCGTACAGGTGAGCGGGAACGCGGTGGGCTGCCTTATCATCCCGCGGGGGTGAGGGTTTTTGGGAAAACCCCCTTGAGCTGTACTGTACACAACTTATCCTCCAGGCCTAACAAACAGCAGACAAATATCCTCTGCTCAAATATCAAATCATCATCATATATCGGAACAATGACCGGTCTGGGGTTCAAACCCACATTCCTCGGATTGACGAACCAGCGGCTCTACCGACTGAGCTAACTGGACTTATATATCATAGGCTTTCATAAGATATATTTATCCTCAAATATCCGCACATAGTTAATAAATCTATTTTATGATAAACGCGACAAAAAGAGGGAAGCGTATCATACTTGTGTAAGTCTTTGCATTATGATTGTCTACATTGTTTTTAAAACTATATTTCACCGCCACTCCTTAATCTTCGCATGTCTTTGTTACCATTCGGTTGATTAACCGTTATGTGGTATTTCGATCAACTAAATACGTTAAAGTTGGTTTAAAAAACATCACCTACCCAATAGATGGTTTGTTCGAAGGAGTTCAATACTCCGAGTGATCATGTCACGGGTTCGATTCCTATGCTAGGTATGCAATCTTGCTGTATTTTTTTCCTGAATTTAATTTGTTCGTAATACATATATTAGCAATATCCATTATTCATCCCAGCATCTTACGTCTCCTTCCTTTTATAAAGACAGGGTCTCCCCTTTTACATTGTCACGAAAATATTCAGGTTAATATTCTTCGTGGCACGTAGTAGTAGGACATTATATTACTGAAAAATTAAAAATTCTCGATTTTTCAATAATTTACATGGAATAAAGAAGGAATGCATGTTGTCTATCAAAATCAAAAATGGACGTACCATGCTATAAACTTTTTTTATATCTTAACATTAAATGAAAGCAGACATTTAAAACTGTTAAGAAAACATTTATAAAGTATTGTCATCAGACCAATTAACGACTTTACATCAAGTTTAATGATCTATCCCTTATACTTATATGTAGCGTAAATATCAGGTCATCGGCAGAT
This sequence comes from Clinocardium nuttallii, assembly GCA_031471495.1. Classification (NCBI taxonomy): domain Eukaryota; kingdom Metazoa; phylum Mollusca; class Bivalvia; order Cardiida; family Cardiidae; genus Clinocardium; species Clinocardium nuttallii. The sequence continues at coordinate 17,471 of JAUELF010244772.1, read as the reverse complement.
TATCGTAAATTATATCGAATCCAAGGGGAGTAACTCTCTCGATTACGCCAGTCACTTGACCAAAGTAGTGCAATATGAAAACCAAAAAACAAAAGCAAAAATGTCATCCAGCAATGACTAGCAGTCTATGTGAAAAAGGAGCAGCCAGTTGCTTGAATATACTCTTGTGTTGAGTCTGCGAGGAAACACAGACCGCCGTGATGTGACTAAAAATTGTTGAAACGGCATTTAACCCCAATATATCCATTGATTAACAAACCAGAACAAGACGTATATTAATTCGAACCCTGACTATTATAAAGGGGGATAACTATTATAATAACGACCATCATTTTCGAAATGTTTTAGATACTACCTCGTTTTCACATGTTTACATTATTGGCCGGTGATAACTAATTCGTATATTCAGGATTCATCAAGTATCAAATCTTGGAAAACACAAAAAGCATGCATTACGAAACTTTGTATTTATTCAGAAACAATTGGCAATATTGCGGCTGAAATCTTGATTGTAATAATTCGACCTTTTTTAATAGGGAAACAAAAATGATTATTATGATTTAGCGATAAGTAAAGTTGGTGGAATTGGACCCAGTTTACATAAAATGTAGGGGGCTTCAATGCATAAAGGTGATCATTTACATGTCAAAAGGAAGTAAATCGGATCGGCTTGCCGGGCAGACAATTTTGTCCAGATGAATATATAAGACTGAGGTTGTCTCCCATGGAATATATTGATTTTGTTGGAAGTTGAAAGTGATTGTTATGAAGATTAATACCCTCTGACTAATTTATTACCAAAATAGTGTTTGCTTTTTACTATATTGACACTCAAATAATGTCCGGAATATGCTTTATTTCTGATGTTAAAAGTACAATTCAGTGCGGGATAAGGGTGACCTTTGATTTGACCTCTTAACTCTGTCAAAAAATGCTGATCATGTGAATTGGGTCTTTTATGCTTTTTTGGTAGTTCTAAGAAAAAAACGTTGATGCTGGTATATATGCGTTAATTCATTTGACGTGAACGTACCATAACCCATAATGTTCCTTCCCTTTTATCTACATCATCAGCGGATCAGTTAACATACATGTAGTTGTGGGACTCCTATTCTTATCTTTAAACTTGAGCCGCGTCTTATTTTTGGTCTTAGTTCATTAATTTACAGACCAATAGACTAATAGTCTATGTGGGAAAGCAGCCAGATACTTGGAAAGACAGTTGCGCGGAGACCTAGTGTGAGATAGCCGGGAAACACATGCGAAGGTGAACCTGCCGCCGTGATATGATTGAAAAACTGTTGAAAACGGCGTTAGACTACAATCAATCATCAGCTGACAGCTAGGGTTTCGAGCAGATTGCGTATATAGGGCTGGCTATGAACTCTCTCACCAGACACTTCGATGTCCGTTTATAAGTTAACGGTATTCATATATAAATGAATCACCTGACAAAGAAAAACTAGAAATGCAGCCAAACAAGTCTTACGCCAATTTAACATTAACCCTTTCCCCCATACGACAATTATGTAGCTAATGACACGCAAAGGGAGATATTCACTATGTTTTCGAAAGGCCGTCTGCGGCAGTGCGTCTATTTGAGAGACATGGTTAGATGATGCACGAAATGTCTCGTGTTCAGATACATCGAATCATGAAAGGCATCTATTTTCTTTGATGATAATTGAGTCATCTCAGACAAAAGGGGGTTCTAATGCAAATAACGTTTTGTAATTGTGTACATGCGATATAGATTAGTCGGTCAGAAAGATGGCGATCAATACAGAGGCGGTATGTGGTGTACCATGAAAAAACACGTTAAAGACGAACTCAGAACGGCGTCATATATCCGAAATACTGTGATAAAGCTTAAATCATTGCCTCCAAAACGGATGCTCGGGTCATAACCTGAAGGGGTTTAACATATCGGTAATCTTTATCAGAAGCTATATACACACACCAAAAGGAAAATGTTGACTTCCGCGAACAATGTAGACTCAGAGCAGACTGTTCACTGGCACATTCTGATCAATATTTAAACTCATCTCACATTATTGTTACCGTGCCTGGTATGAGCTTATGTTAACGTGTGTTGATTATAATAAGACAGAGCAGATATACATACTGATCTGGATCTACACAGTTTATAAAACTAGTGTACATACCTTAGCGTACGTAAGGGCTCATACTACAGTACAACCTGTGTTTAAATACCATCATATGGCAAGAGAACAATCTGGTCTTTGTTCACAGGTGAGTAATAGGGAAATCAAAAAGTGTGGTTGCCATAGACAGGGAATTGCTATACAAAGGTGGTCTTTAGCACAGGTTTGACTGTACATGCAAAGTTTACGTATCTATTTCAAACAGTTTCACTACATCCCCTTTACATGTATAGATCTTAAGACAGGACATGCGAGCTGACAGTGAACACTTTGGTTCATCTGCGCATGCCATGGTTATTTTTCGGTCACGTAATTTTATTCCTATCTTCTTCAAGAAAACAAATGGAAATAGCCTTCCAACTGGAAAACCCACATTATGGCGTCTGTGTATCAAAAGGGCAAACAAATATTAATTTTAAAACAAATATTGATTTTAACATAATGTACACGTTCTACACTCCTTCAGAATCGTTTACTGGACTTGTAAGTTCAGGTATTTTCAAAGAGTCTCAGATGTCGTTGATTACAAAGAACATGTCGTCCAAACAAACGACCTCCCGTACCAGGGACTGACGCTCTAACGCAACACCATTGAGGCGTTGTCTATGTATATACAAGGACTAATATCAACACTTTCTATTTACAGGAATGGTGGATCATACTGATAATTGTTCTGGTTCTCGTGATGTTAGATGAAAAGAAAATATCGAAACAAAAGAAACTTCAGGAGTAAATAATTAAATATGATAAAACCTACTCGATAAAGGAACGAGCACGAGTAATTTTATGTCAGGTCATTTGCGTTTAATAACACTCGTCGTCTATTTGTCTAGTTATCTGACTTTCCGGAAGTTAAAAATAAAAATTCCTGTAATATGAAGTCTTAATGTGACGTCCTTCTAGTAGCGTAACGCAAACGATGAATAAAGAACTAAAAGGAAAACGATGGAACTAATAGGAACTAATAGGAAAGGAGTTTGACTCGTCACAAATGTAGTTCCGTAAATTATAGAATCGTTTTATTTTAACTAGTGTATGTTGATTATTTGTTGTACCTCTCAACACAATTTCATGGATTTAAAATCTTAGCCATATTTTAAAGTTAGATTTATGATTAACCTGATGATGATTTTTAATCAAAGTGGTTAGGATTGTGAACAAGGACGTGGGATTCGATAACTGTTCGCATGAAGTGTTTTATAAATTATAGTCAGTAACAAATCCGTCTTTATACATTGGGATTACAAATCTGATCTGGTTTGTTAGGTTCAACAATGTGTTCATAGTATTATGCCATATATTTTCAACTCACATATGCCCCTATACCATAAGCGCTTTCAGCGCTTTGATCTTTAAAAGTAGTCTAATAAAGATGCGACAGAATAAGTCTGTTTGTTGGAAAGGGGCAGGGTCGTTTGTAATATGAACACAATTGGTACACAGGTATTTACAAATGGCACATTGAAGTCGCCACCACATAGGGCACAGAGGCTGGGACAAAATTTGCTTTTAGTCGATCATTTTATTCGAACTTGATAAGGCAATAACGAGGCAAGAACGTTATTAGAGTACGCTAATATAATTTACTAATTTTACACGTTACGATGAACAAACAATTTAAAGTATATTATTAATGATTTGATAACATTCTGGGTGTATCGATATTACACATGTCAATTTTTTTTGGTCACCATCAACATTTATTTTATGTTATTGCCTTATAAAAAATATCTAGAGGGTATTGACACTTACACAGCTATATGTAGTCAACGCCGTTTTCAAAAAGAAATCAGTAATATTAGGCGACCAGCTACTTGATGGAAGACATTTGACCATTTCTCAATGCAAAACGCCGGAAAAAACAAAGTCCAGAACGTATGTACATATTTAATGTACGTCAGGATTATATATCGACCGGTACAGTCTGTATATATATTTATATTGTGAATTATGAATCTTTCAACAGTGTTTCATTTGTATCTGTTATGTGATTTCAAACGAAAGATTTCCGAATTTACCGACCGAGCTATCTTTAATATGCATGCGTAATAAGAATATTTACGTATTTATAAACATAAATTCTATCAAACATATGTAATACAATGTCCCGTACGTTCCACGAAGCATCTAAACCTGAGCATTTTCGTCACAATGTAAACATGGAGAAAAAGGAAGGAGACGTAAGATGCTGAGAAAAAAGAGATATTTCAATATATTATTTACGAAAAAAGAAATACAGCAAGATTGCATATCTAGCGTAGGAATGGAACCCGTGACATGAGCACTCTGAATAATGAGCACCTTTGCTCTTACCAAACCAACTATTGGGTAGGTGATGATCTAACACCAATGTTGACGTATTTAGTTGGTCGAATAACCACATAACGGATAATCAACCGAATGAGAACAAAGACATGCGAAGATTAAGGAGTGACGGGTGAAATATATTTACTAATATATATTCAGTTTTAAATACAATGTAGACAATCAAAACGCAAAGACTTACACACTTATGATACGGTTCTTTCGTTGTGTCGCATTTATCATAAAATTGATTATTGTATTTCACATTATTAACTACGAGTATGTGCGGATCTTCGAGGATAAATATATCTAATGAAAGCTTATGATATATAAATCCAATTAGCTCAGTCGGTAGAGCCGCTGGTTTGTCAATCCGGGGGTTGTTGGTTCTAATCCCAGATCGGTCAGCATTGTTCCGATATTTGATGATGATTTGATATATGATCAGATGATATGTGTCTGCTGTTTGTTATGCTTGGAGGGTAAGTTGTGTAGTGTAGTTGTAGTGTAGTTGTAGTTGTAGTTGTTGAAATGTAATTGAAGTTTAGTTGTGTTGTAGTTATAGTGCAGTTGGTGTTTAGTTGTAGTGTAGTTGTAGTGCAGTTGTTGTGTGGTTGTAGTGTAGTTATGCATTTATGTGTAGTAGTAGTGTAGGTGTGGTGTAAGTTTAGGTTTAGTTTGGTGTAGGGGTAGGTGTAGTGTAAGTTGTAGGTGTAGTGTAGTGTAGTTGGATAGAGGGGAGAAAGTGGCTGATGTTAGTCTCCGTGAATTGAAGCATGTTGCTTCAATACGTAATTTTATTTTACTGATAATGTGTTCAAGTTAAACTCTATACTAGAAAATAAATCCATTTGTCAAGATTACTGATTTCCTTTAACGTTTTCTATAACAAATAACTATAGTTATAATAAAGTAAACGGTTCGAAGTGTTTATTTACCAGATGAACTCAGACATACTGGTTACAAGATTTAAGATGTACATTTTCCTATAAATAGACATACTTTCAAGCATTTGAAGCGAAGGTTTTTTAACAACATTTAGTTAATATAGACCACATTCACATACACTAGTGGTCGGGATTTAACCGATTTTACAGCAAAAGACGGCTGCATACCTATTTTACTTTACTTTTACTTTTTACTTTAGTAAATATTTTGGACAAGCTACAATCAGTATGTTATTCAATTTATGAGGTCTCGCTTTTCGGAGCCGCATTCACATTAGCATTCGTTTGCCTTATGAGGGTAGGAGAGTTAGTTTGAACCTCTTCTCTTGATCCTAACAGGTCATTGCTTAAGTTTGACATTCGTTTCGTTACATGCCCTGGCAAAGCCAAATTAATACATGTACACTTGAGAAAATCGACAGCAAATCAAAGAGGCCCTGTGGAAATCGTTGAATTTGATAGTTTGCCCAGTGCAAGCTATGAAACTGTATTTAGAGGTGAACATTTTATCAGCCCAACACCATTTTTTGTAATTTTTGTTATAAGGATGGTTCCCCTTTAAAAGGGTACCAATTTAGTTATGTCCTCACAAGAACCATAGCCACATTGAACGTGGCAACATCCGATTACAAAACACATCCCTTCCGTATATGGGCAGCTACTTGGCTCGCTCAACAGGGCACATCATACGATACCATTAGGAAATTGGGGAGATGGTTTCAAACGCCTATTTACATTACATTCGTTTTTTATATAAAAAACCCAGAGGCTTTCCTGGAATTTCTTCAAGATTTTACTAAGGCACACTCAAGTTATGCAGTGTTATGTTATGTTTTGATTTAAGACATTCGGGTCATAGGCGAATCATTGTTTCCTTGGCTGGAAGCAGGTTCTATTTTCAGAGGCATTAGCCAAAACAATGACTGTAGGGCTTTCACCAAAGTTCAGTGGATTAGCAGAAGGGGGATGCACTGGTCAGAATTCAATTAAACAATTCAGTACAACTGTTTACACAGCAAGCCACCAAGATGCTGATAATCCAGTTGGATATAATGACCTAACAACGGTAAAAGGTTGTGTTCTTGAGCACAAATGATGGATGACTTACAGCTTTGGATGACTAATTTACCATACACAAATTTTGTGTTTTCAGAACTTTTCCCGAGAATGTCGTGGGGTGCAACAAATATTTCTTACAAGGCCAAAGAAACGAAAAGAAAACATTTAAAGAGCTGTATCGGTAGATGTCACGACCGAGACCCCGGATCTCTTTTTTAGAGATGGCGTCTATCTTTAAGACATAGACAATGACTTTTTGCTGCTAGTCATTAAAGACATTATGTGGATATGTTATGCGTAAGTTTGAGGCGAGCACATTCGTGTCTCAAAAAATTCCGTCGAAGACCAGTTCTTAAGGCACCATATTGTATTGCGGCCTTAAACTTTAAAATGTGTGGTGTCTTGCAACCGATACATAGGTTTGGGTGAACCGTTCTGCTGAATATGTTTACTGTTTGATTGGTAGGTTGCCCCTTTTTAACTCTCTCACATGTTCGTACCGTGGGAGTGTGTTGGTAAGATCATGGTCTTCACTCCCTCAATGGTGATTTGGGGGGTTGAAATGAGGTTTGTGATGGCTGCTGAATTGGTTTTGATATTCCTGCGTTTATTAACTGGGTAAGTTGCAGTTAGCACAGTATAAAGGGTCTACACGGGATTTTCAGCAAGCGAGTACGACCAATCTCCCACATGTTCAATCGGCTGATTTGTAATTCAGTCAAATCAAATATGAATGTGTATCATTGGTTTTGTTTATCAGTTAAGCTTTTCTGCAATAATAAGGACTATTCCTTAAACATAGTCAAATGAATTGCACTTAAATGGAATCCGTGTGTTTTGCTCTTGGTGTTGGTAATATCATGGTCTTCACTCCCTCAATGGTGATTTGGGGGTTGAAATGAGGTTTGTGGTCGCTGCTAAATTGGTTTTGATATTCCAGCGTTTTTTGACTGGGTAAATTGCAGTTAGCACAGTATAAGGGGTCTACACGGGAATTTAGCTTTTCTGCAATAATAAAGACTATTCCTTAAAAATAGTCAAATGTTTTGCACTAATATGGAATCCGTGTGTTTTGCTCTTTTCACTGCCGTGTGTATTTCTCATGCATTTGTATTTCACATGCAAAACCGCTTGATAAATCCGTGCACTTTTATCGTGGAAACCATGCTGCTAGCCGTGTCGACATTCACACCATCCACCCTTTATTGTGGTTGTTTGTTAAAATGTCTGTAATGTGCAAATTATTCTCGTCTGGTTTCTAATCTATATTTTCAGATAGTGAAGTTTGAAGTTAGGTTTGTGGTGGTTGCTACATTGGTTTTGATCTCTTAGCGTTTATTGATAGGGTTAGTTGCAGTTAGTACAGTATAAGGGGGTCTACACGGGGTGACCAATCCGCCACATGTTCAATCGGAATTCAGTTAAATTAAATATTAAGGTTTATCATTGGTTTTGTTGATCATTTTAGCCTTTTTGCTATAATTACCTGCCTTGCCGTATGGTGTTCAACCCCCACTAAAAAGGAGATATATATTGCTTAACTCAATTTCCATTATGTAACATATATTTGGAATACACAGATTTTGGACTTATCATATTTTATATCCAAATGACTGACAATAAATGTTACTTAAAACCTTGTATAGCATACACAGAAAGAGTTGTTTGTATAGGTTGGATAGCGGTTTCATTTCCTTTTTAGACGTTTCTGACAGTTGATATTTCAAACATATCAAAACATGTTAACCTATCTACGCACCAGATATTTCTACCTGGAGTTACAAAACGAATTCTGTAGACCTGAACAAAACTACACTCATCGTCGGAAAGGATATGTAAGTAGTAGGAAAAAGGGAGGTTCAAAGCCTCCCAACTTTCCTCCCAACTTTCCCTCCGACTTCACTTCCAACCCAACTTACCTCCAAGATAATAGTTGTCCATCATATCTCCGAGTTTAAAATTCCCGCGGTTTTTGAAAGGTGAAAAAATTGTCCCTGCTCAATAAGAAGCAATTCGAACAAGTGAAAGTTACATACTAGATGATAGAGTTGTCTTTCTCTAAATAAGCTGCAGATATCAGAGACATTTCCTGCTAACCCCTTTCGTTTGTTTAACCTATACCTTACATGGTTATAGATTGTGCTCGAGACATTCAAATGAGTACTATACCATGAGTTTAGAAGCCTTTTTATGAACACATTTTGCTTAAAAAAGTAAAAGTCACTTTATTTAGATCCCCGAATATGGCAAGATATGTAGCTTAACAACACAACACGATGAATACATGTATTCAAATTCAGTAAGGCCTAACACCTTTTAACAGCGTTTTTCAATAACACATTGAAATTCGGTTAGTTCATTGTCTAGAAAGTAAATTGGATTAACTCCTTTTAGTAGTGTTTTGTACAAAGAAAAAAAAGCTTAAGAGTATCTTTGAAAAATGGCTTTGCCTTGATCATTCAGTTTTAACAGATGTGTCGAAAAATATTGCTGAAATATTACCTGAAAGTTCCACATATTTAGAATCAATATAAATGTAACATATTTGATTATACCTCAATTTTTAAATGTTTCAACTGTAAGTGAAAATAAAATATTAACTAACGAACATGTCATTCAAATTATTTCAATTTAATGTGTTAAAATATTTTAATGACAAGTTGCGTTCATTAGGTTTATATCCCCAACCTTAATGAAACTTAACATAATAAATAACAGATAAATTATCATATATCGATGGTCCAATACCTGCAATGCAAATGTAAGTATGGCTTATATATTGATGTTGTCATAAATTTAGTTAATATGGCAAGTTGTGTTACAGTTTTTTATATTTGTTCCTTCAGCACTTATGTTGATGTAAATTCAAATAATTAGAAACCATCACATTAAACCACACTCTGAGTCCTTTTATTAAAACTAGCTTAATTCTTTCCCCGATGTTTAACGCCATTTCAAAGGCCGAATTGAAATAAAAACATTTATACAAAAAGAAAGAAGAAATAACTCATTTTCAGCAAGTGAACATATTGTCTCTTTCTAAAATGTATTTCATCCAAAGTGTCCAAAGCAGACGACATTTAAAACTACTTTTCCAATGTTGGTGACGCTGTTAACCCATTAAATAGACAGGCAATTTATTGGTAGGAAATTAATTTCCTCCAAGTTCAATGTCACTGTAGATCATATAACATAGACTGACACTAACTATGTTTACATTGATATTTATATTTAGATTTCGGCCATAACTATTTAGAGCTCTTAAGCATAGTATATAACGAAAGCTGCGGAATACAGCATTTACGTTAATGACAACATTATGATGAAATTAAACAATCTTGAAAAATAACTCAATACATATAGTCCGTATAATATTGATATAGTAATCAGCCATTTTGATATCAAACGAAAACGAAACAAAAGTTCAATATTGTCTGACGTACTTAAATGAAATTCTAATCCTAACGAAGACAAATGCAGCCATTCGAACAGTCATTCGAACACGAAACTCAAATTCATAGTTATGACAAAGTAGCCACTATCTTGATTTTTACATGTTCATATCAACGTTTTTTTAAAATCTCAAATGCACTTACTTGGACAGTCACTTGGATTGGAACAACAAACAAAAGTAAAGCTAGTCCAGAAACAGACAACACTAATGAGTTGTATCTTGAATTCCATCTTTGCGTAAGCTCGTCCGACGAATGTTTAAGCCTTTCGCGGGTAAGATCATATGACGAACTATTGTACTGAATTGGCGGATTTTCAATAAATATCTATAAAGTGTTGATCAAACCCATGATTTTCTGCTTGATTTGCACTGAAGAATGGAGTGTAATTTGACACCATATTTTACGTTATGTGTTTATTTTACTTGAGGTATTGTACAGGATTATAAATGTATAATTTTTAGAGTAGAGTGAATAGATATATGGCGTTCTAGCGCGCATGAACATGATTACCACAACTGAACATCTATGTTGATTTAAAGCTGTTTACAACGGTATTGTTGTTATATCACGGCGGTCAGTACACCTGACGTGTTCCCGGCCATTATACTCACGCACGTTCTCCACGAAACATTCATTCAAGGTAACATGCTACCAGAAATAATGAATACTTGAACATGGGTTCAAGCTAACGACTCCTCGACTGATAGTCATTGACGTTACCGACTGTGCTAACGCGCATCGAGCGTAATCGACAGGTGTAAAGGATGTGGACGTTTCTGTCCTGTCCGGAGAGTTAGTGAACATGAATGTTTTGTATGAGCGGGAATGTGAAGTCGTTTGACATATTTAAGGCCAATGTTAGTTATACAGTTCTATTCAAAATATTTTATCATAAATAAAGACATCATATTATTGCAAACCTTTAAAGAATTGCTCTTTCAATGTAAAGAATTGGAACAGGTCGTTTTGGTGATGAACACTTGGACATTTACAATATTGGCTTGATATATCGATTATAGTGGCAAAGAGAGGAAACGTTAAGTGCGTTATAAGAATATAAGAGTTAATTATTGATTATACCCTTTGCTCCTTGATTGGTAAATTTCTATATAAAAGGTGTGTATCTGTGTTGATCTATCAGTTAAATTCTAAATCAGCTGATATAATATTAAGCACATATGGTAGAATTAAAAACATCTTGTAATTGACAAATGTATCGTTCACGCTCCGCTCCGTTCCATTCCGTTACACTCAGCTCACGTTCCATTCCGCTCATAAAGCGTTCACTCATTCATAACATTGTGATTACTTTTTTCCGTTCAGCTCAGATTGAGCGAAGCATTTATGTGATTGGATGTGTTCGTTCATTATGATTGCTTCATTCAGAGCGCAAAATTCCGTCCCGCTCATAAAGCGACCAACTTCGTTCCAATCACGTTCACGATCTAATCACGTTCCGCGCAAATTGTCAATGTCATGATGTTCTCAACTGTAAGAACATCTTGAAATCGACAAATTTACCATTTATGCTCCGCTCCGCTCACGTTCCATTCCGCTCATAAAGCGTTCACTCATTCATAACATTGTGATTGTTTTTTTCCGTCCCGCTTAAATATAGCGAAGCATTCCTGTGGTTAAATATGTTCCTTCATTATGATTGTTTCGTTCAGAGCGCAACATTTTGTTCCGCTCATAAAGCATTCCAACTTCGTTCCAATCAAGCTCCCGAGCTAATCACGTTCCGCTCAGAGTGTCAATTGCATGATGTTCTTAACTGTATAAGCTTACAATAGCGACCCTGAAAGCTTCTAGCGCATCTGTTCTTCACTGTTACGTCAATGCATGTAATAATTTTGAAATCTCATTGAGGCAAGATAAGCACAAATGTTGGCCTTAAACGACATTCAAAAGTAAAATTCCAATCGTCGGTATCATGGCACGTGGCTAGCTTAAAACTTGCATACATATAGGCAAACAGATTAAGTCAAATTATGTCATTGCGTCTCAGACTTGGCCTCGTAACAAATTATACTGGCGTCCTCCGAATGGGGCTTCACTTCTAGAAGATGCAGTTGAGTCAATTTAACATATAGGCGGACAGTGAAGACTCTGGTTAGAATGTACTTATACACATGCCAATGTGAATCTTTACTGGAGGCAGATGTGTTAGGACCGTAATCGCCGGAATTAGCTCATAAAATACATGTGCAGTGAAACTTCTCCGAAGCGACATCTAGCGGAGGCATTTAGCTGTTCTAGAGAGGTGCCCCTGTTCAGAGATTTAAACGTTTTCCTCATATGAATTTGAAAGGTTCTGAGTGTATATACAACTTCGTAAAACATTGTGGAAATTAACTAAATATTCAAAACGAACATCATTTCTTTTTCCCACAATGTTTTCCACTGAACTCCAACATATTATCGGTCTCAAAAGGCTTTAACTTTACAGAGATATAGTTATGAGAGGTATCATTCTATGTCGAGAACCGCCTTTATCAACATTGATATCATGTTTCAATCTACAGGTGGTGATTTAACAACATAAACGAAAATATAATGAGAGTCTCTCTTCATGTGAGAAACATTATTGAAATGAATTGAACAAATTATGGCACATGAAGAAATTGCTTATTAAGATTGCTTCAAACGCGTCGCATTGTGTCTGGGGATCAACCGGGAGACATTTCTAAATTAAAATTAAATTAAATACGTTAACACCCGCAGATATATATTAAATTCAGGTGATATACGTTCAAATCAGGAGATGTACGTAAAATTCAGGATACATATGTTATTGGTCTTGAGCTTAATGTAAAGTCATAGCCATAACAAGATCTTGCGACAATCTCTCCATTTTATGTTCGTATTGTTGTGACATTGTTTATATCCCTTTAGCTAGTTGTGATTTTTCTTCCTTGCATTCCGTACATGCTTCCAGAATCGTAGCAAGAGCATTTGTTTGTTCTGTTCTGATATCATCGTGAAAACTCGTAATGTCCTCTTTCCTCTCATTTTCTAAAGGTGTCAGTGCTTGGATTACACGTTCCTGTAATAGTTTCACAGTATGTTCAATATTTTCTCCATTAGAAGTCAAACAGAAATGTACATATTGGCTCATCGTAATTCGCTGAAAGCGTTGTTTGTAAGATAGCTCCAAGGACATACAGCATTATCAGATAATACAATTCCATTTCGAACTTCCCTAATTACACGTTTCAATTTTAGTCAAGTTCTCGCACAGAATATAGACTTCCATTTAAAGTTACAATTCTAGATTAAGCCACGTTCTCAGAGATAAAGTCGTTGTGCCATGAACACACATGTCCTTTTCCTAAAACGATTTGTGTGATCCTTATACTATATTTTCAAATATATTCATTATGATGTTTAACGCCATTATTGTGCAACCTGCATTGGCAGGGAGAAACAAAGGGATCACTACCTTGTCGACTGTTAGTCTTCCAATCTCATTGTTTTTCTGATTTTAATACTTAAAACAGTATTTGAAGGCGTTACATGCGTTTCCTCGATTACTTTTGTCTGCCTACATAAAATAGAAAATCGTCATGTTATGAAGCAGATTTTTGCGCGATACTCAAGAGCTTACTATAGCGAGTGTATCCTTATCTCGACAAAGCTGCCATGTCGAGAAGCCACGATGTCTATATTGACAGGCATAACAGTCTCCGACCAAAATTATATATAACTGGATACAATTACCAATGACGATATAATTATCAAGAATCGATGTCACCGTCAACTTTAAACGACAGTAGTGGTAATATGTGTAGTTTGCTTTTGTTTCGCTGTGTATAGGCGTATGCGCGTGTATGGGGCGTGGATGAAGGTGTATGTTTGTGAGGGTGGTGTTTGGGGGAAGAATGTTCTTGTGGGGGAGGAGGAGAAATGTGTATGGATGCGGGTTGTTGGGGCGGGATGTGTGTGTGTGGCGTGTTTTAATGTATTGGGTTAAGTGTATTTGTGTGTGTAAGTAGGGATGTGTGTGGTAGTGGCGGTTTGAGAATGTATGTGTGGATATCAGTGTGAGTATGTACCTGTGGACACTTTTATGCGGGTGTGTGGATGGAAGTTATATGTGTGTGAGGGGTGTATATCATATCATTTTAAAACACGTGAGGGCGGGGCTTGGTATGGATCTCCGAATGCGTTTTCGAGATTTACAGAGATGATAACGAGCGATAATAAGTGAATGTCTCTGTGTGACCATGTCTTTCCAAAAATCCTTTATCTGTTTCAAGCATAGCCCTGACATGCGAAATAATCAGGACAATACGTGTGCATCAACGAAACAAATTTAAATGTGTTTTAAATTACATAAAACTTTGAAATCTACCACCGCAATTTTTGAATAAAATCATCATCCTGCAGATATAAAAGCGTTCACCGAACCAGGTTTTCCAGCTTCCGTTTAACTTTTTACCAAATTAAACAAATCTGCGGCATACGTCTTGTCTTCAATGCAAATCAGTGACATTAATGGTGAATATATTGAAATTGTTTATATATGATCGAATCGAGTTGAAAATATTGGTGGCAAATGAGAAATTGCTCCTTTCAATAATAAGTCTGCTGCAAATGTGTTCAAAACTTAAAAACAAACTTAAAATGCATCTGCAAGTAAATAAGGATAGTTTATTACGCCGTTATTTTGAAACACTCTCAGAAAACGAAGTGGCTGCTGGTTTTAATTTCAGCAGTTGTTTACGCTAGACGTAAACCAGACTTCTCTATGTGTCCGTATTGATAGCGGTTATACGCAGAAGCTTGATTTGTACAGATAGTTTGAGTTCATATTCGTTGCCAAGATATCTACGCAATCCTTGCCCAATTTATGTCGAGCATGGGAGATCCAGATTAATCTACGATAAGGGCTTGCTGATACCGGATTATACGGATGTTCGCTGGTAGCAAACCCTCAAATGTCAGTTTTTGTTACGCTGGAATCAAATTGCACAATAACTTTTATCTGTTGTTTGAAAGGTGTTGCCTTACAGTTGTAAGAGAACCTCTTAGTTTAAAGCTGAAGTAAGTCGTCACGCAAAAATGGGTGAATTTCTAGTTTTTCTGCCTGATACGACTAGTGACGACTCAGATGATTCAGTTGCGAGAAAGCTGGACATATGCATGTAACATAGTTTTCTACGCAACTTCTCTAGTAATATTTTGACACATGACCCCTTGACTTCCTTGTTCCTTTTTTATTTGCGTAGAACACATTTAAATTGAGCACTTCCGGAGAAGTCAATTTGCAAACAAGTCAACGTTTTGCTGTGAAGATAAGTGATTAATCATAAATGTTTGTAAATAAGTTGGCCGTGACATTTTATTTACAACAACAGTTTGCAATTGAGCCTGTAACATTCCATACTTGTTTTCATTTCTGCTTTAAATAGCTGACGGCTCGCCAAACCTTCATTGACTTGAGAAACTGACAAACTCAGTGCTTCAGTGCTTGTATTTGTATAATTGTCCACGTTCCTCTTTGATAATGATAGAGGTTTTCCATATTATCTGTACACGAATAACCCGCTCTGAAACCTGCCTGGGCTTCGTCTATTTAGTTATACATTTCATCGACTTTCATAGCTTAGAGTTTAAAATATTTAGAACAATTTATACATAATCTAAATCGGTTGAAAGGGTGTCAAAACACGTGAAAGTAATTAAATCAGATTTTCATGTTATTAAAGGTGACAGAGTTGATTCATACGCAGAACTATCCCAGTTATGACAAGTACCCAAATCAACTACATCGCCTACGGTTAAGGTCAAATATACGGTCACAGATGCCATATTGTTCGCATCCTCCGAAATAGCATAATTTACTTTAGAACAGCTTTTGCGAACTTGACAGAAGACAAATTTCGAGCTATAGATCAGAACAATGAATGTAAACATGTAAATGCCACAAAACTGCACGTGAACTTATATGTACCAGTAAGCACATGTAGTACAAGGTCTTCATCACACGAAAACAATCCTTTGGATGTTTTTAATTAAATGTCAGTTACGATAAATTGCTTTTTTCAATATGCCGATATTTGACATTTACAGTTTAATAGAGGCTTTAATAATAAATGAATTGAATTGAATAAGGATGACTGCACTGGAGTACTTAAACAGTAATTATGATTTTAAATGCCCTCGAACTTTTTTTTTTGAATGATGTATTAATTATATCATCAACCATCGATGCAAGCAGTTAATTATTAATTATTATATATATGAGGTGTGCCTAGCGATTTGAGCCTGAAATGCATCTGAGTATAGTGAAGATTCTGGAGAGAGGTTATATATACTTACACTTAAAAGTATAAACACTAGAAATGTAACCCATTTGTTTAATTTAACTTTTGTAAAATGGCAGTAAAGAAACAGTGAAATCTTTTTTAAATGTGCAAATGCTTCGATGACCTTACGATAATGTTAATCTTCTTTAAAGTGAAAAGAAGTCCATATATCCGAATGTGTTTTCATACTAAAATGTTAAATGTATGGGACCTAATTTGATGCAATAATTAAATGAAACTTCGTATACTGTTTGTAAGTCTGGTGGTTTGACCTTCTTTCTTCCGGTAAGCTTATTCTTACACCAGCGCACTGGTCGTAGTGCCATATGCCCGCTACAGCGCCATTGCGGCAAACGCGCTATTTAAACAAATCGTGGAGGAAAGGGTAAACACATCTTGATAAATTGATCCTGATAGTACGTCAGTATCGATTAGGTAACAGTGTCAAGTGAATACAGAACAGTCGATCCGTGTAGTCTGATCAGGAGCTTCCCCGTTTGACATCTAGACGTGCGAGAAACGAGCATTAACCTATAATAACGACATTCGGTACTTGCTACCCAAGAAGACTTCACTTAACTGCGGATCATCTTGCGCATATGTGCATTCCGATCAGGTTATTCTCTCTTCGAAATCTCCCTGAGGCACATTAAATTATTTGAGCTACGTGTGGCACCTCATGATTAGCATCATCAAACGTTATACTGGCGTCCTCCGACTTGACCTTCACTTCTTGAAGATACAGTTGAGTCAATATAACATATAGGCGGACAGTGAATACCTGGTTAGGATGTAATTATACACAGGCTAATATGAATCTTTACTGTAGGCAGATGTATTAGGACCTTAAGTCGACGAATGTGGCTGATAAAAAACATGTACAGTGCTAGCGGCGGCATTAAGCTGTTCTAGAGAGGTGCCGCTCTTCAGAGGTTAGAACGTTGTCCTCATATACATGTATTTGGACTCATCTGAATGCAGACAACTTCGGAAAACATTGTGGAACATGAACTGAATGCTCCAAACGAACACCATTTCTGTTTCCCACCATGTTTCAACTCCACTCGTCTCCAAAGGTTTATTGATTATGAGAGGTTTCACTCTTTGATATTTTGTATACATTGCCGACGTGCTACGTATAACGCCCCCCCCCCTCAACCAGCGGGGTGCCCGCGTTTGCCAGCGGGTGAGGAGGGGGGTGGTAACGGGCGTCTCGCTCTATCGACGCGC
>JAUELF010244761.1:0-12297 GCA_031471495.1 Clinocardium nuttallii | reverse complement strand
CAGACGGAATATGTCGGCCCGGATCAGTCGGCCCGGATCAGTCTGCGCGGACTGCGCAGGCTGATCTGGATCGATACATTACGCAGAGAACATAATGTCGTTTTTTTCGCGGGACGGCTCCCATCTGCTCCATCTTCCTCGCATCTTACTAGGTTGATAGAAGCTTCTGTAAATAATTTGGGAAGAGAGGAGCACTATTTCCAAAACATAACTTGTACATTGTACCTTTTCCAATGCATGGGCTAAGTTATGAAATAGAATCATCAAAGATAACAAGGATTGACTATTATATGTGATGGCGAAAGGGTCAGATCTTTAACTATTTTGCTGCCAAAGACAATCGAAGTCTTTTGCAAGCAATGTATAATCCGGTGAGATTGCTCGACGAGCTGTCCATCCGAAAATTTACATTGTTTGCCACTTTGACATTTAATCTAACCAAATTTTCTCTTAGGTGAAAAATAGAGTGGTCCAATTTTTAATATTGCAAAGTCGACGATATGTTATAGCGAAAGGGTCAGATCTATAATCTATAACGTTTAACACTCATACAAAGTGTTTACTCTGATCTTAGAGCTTGGCAGATGTTACTCGACCCCGTAGGCGAACAGAATGGTATGCACTAACACAGTGCTGTCAACTAGCACAGGGAAATAATGTCAATCAATGCAAGTTATATAGCTGGTTCATAGATTTCGTGTGGATGTATATACCACTGTTTGCGAGCTTCAATACTTTTTCCTTGATATTTTTAGTTGGGTCTTTCTTAGAATTAGGTAACGTGATAATACGTCACATCTTAATTGTTTTAATCGGCAAAACAATTTGTAATGAAGTCGAATCGCAGCTGTTATTCATTTAATTGTTAGCTTAATTAATAGGGGAATCAATGCTTGTAATGACATATTTTATTTACTTAACAAACTACTTCTTAGAACTATTAAGAACTAAGGTGGCACGGGATGTCTCATCATTCGCTCACATTTCTATGACAAACTTACTAACGGCAACTCTAGCGACTACTTTATATTTATTAGGGTTTTACGCCGCTTTTAACATTATTACAGTTATATCACGGCGACAGTTCACTTATTTATGATCCCTATTAAACAAACCAGTACTTGCCCAAGGTCACTCAACCATGACCATAGTGCCGCGACACCCGGTTTCAAAATCCCTGACGCTAACCACTCGACCACAGCGGATTCTAGCAACTACGCACTCGGTTAATTAAACATAACAGACAGAATGTTTCATTTTGCAACCTTTAACCCTTTCCCACATATATACGCTTTCTGACGCCTTTTTGAAAACATAGTGATAGGAAAAGAAATTGCTCAAAACGAGCAATACACTGTTGTCCATTCAATTCAAGAGACTTTTTATGTTTTGACAAAGTATGTTCAAATTCGTCGGCTGCAAAACTGTCGTATGAGGGATCGGATAAAGCCATTGATTGCTATACATACATAATATATGCAGACAATGATATGATAATTGGCGCCGTTATCTTGAAATTGGCGTAAACTCCGGAATAGAACAAATAGGTTGTACTTTGACAAAGGTGAATAGGTTACAAGTACCGTTACCTAAGATTATTTATATCGGTTATATAAACGGAATGCATATTATGCTGTTCACGATCAATGCCATGTTTTATGCACGACACGTTTATTTTCCTATGAATGTAAGATGGTGGTAACTATGCTGTATACGTTGATTTGCAAAGATAAAATGTAGATAAAAGAGAAACTGCTTATGGTATTTAATTCTCCTTTCAAAAAACCTTTTCAAAAGTATTCAGTAATTACACTTCTTTTGTAAACATTATTTTCCTCTGTTGTGCTTAGTAATAACACTTTCATGTAAACATATTCTCCATATTTTGTGCTTAGTAATAACACTTTCATGTAAACATATTCTCCATATTTTGTGCTTAGTAATTACACTTTCATTGTAAACATATTCTCCATATTTTGTGCTTAGTAATAACACTTTCATTGTAAACATATTCTCTATATTTTGTGCTTAGTAATTACACTTTCATGTAAACATATTCTCCATATTTATGCTTAGTAATTACATATTCATGTAAACTTATTCTCCACTTTCATGTAAAAATATTGTCAATATGAAAGCCTAGTTACTTTAATAGTAGTTTGCTTCAGAAGTGTATCGATCCACATTTGTGGGAAAGGGTTAACTGACATTAAAAGAACGTCGCACGATCCATATTTGTGGGTAAGGGTTAAATGACATTAAATGAACGTCGCATTTTATACATTAGGTCGTTAGCCCTGCCTCTTAATACATTTAACCCACATCTTAAAGACGAGTTAATTGCAAACATTATTGGATAATACGTTACTGCCGGTATTTTCCCCTATAACGCTCTCTAATGCCTTTAAAGTTAAACAAGTTCATCAAGACTTGTGCGTTTTTGCTGCCAAAAGTTACTAGCAAACGCATTTACCCTTACCCACACACAGAACTGTGCTAGGTGTGTAGTCAATAGCTCTTTAAGGGTGTAGTCAGATATGTATGGTAATAAATTGCCAAGGGAGTAATCCCTATTTAGTATTTACACTATTTTACTGTATGTATTTCGATATTTTAACATCTTGGAGAATGTTGAGGGCGTTTAGTATTGTGCGTGAAAATAGAAATTACATATTATTTCCACGCACATAGCATCTTGGAAAATGGGATTGCATTTTAGTATAATGCGTGAAAAAAGGATATACATATTATGTGCGATTCCTGAGTTTCCCATCAGGTAGGGTGTAATAACTTTGTTTATAACTTGTTATTCTTGTATGTAGATACAAACTGGTGACATACATTAACAATTTGCTTATCATCATTGAATCTGACATACACATGTTAACGCTTCTGCAGGAGTTTGTTTCGATTTCTCATTTGTTCCACAATGTTTTTCAATACATTTTAATACTTAAATTGTCTATAATTTTACCCAGATGTTTCCAATGAATGAATGTATATTGTTTTATGGCGCATCGACAGCTAAGGTCATTTAGCGCGCAATTAAATTTATTATTCATTATCCCTGGGTAAACAAACCAGTACTAGGCTAGAAAATGTGCCTTGCCCAAGGGCACTCCACCATGACCGAATTGCCGCGACTGGGGATCGAACCAGGGACACCCTGTTTCGAAATCCCCGACGCTAACCAGATGTTTCCAAAGTCGACTGCTGCTGATTTGATGTATGTAGGGAAAAGTTATCAAAATATTACAGACATTATATTTTGGACAAAAGCATTTACAGCTCATTGCTGGTTTACGCTGATAAACATAGAGAATTAACAATAATTAAGTACAAGAAATATTTCACTTTCTAAATGAAATTCACTAAACACCTTAAATACAGATACTCAAAAACTAAAACTTGATTTGAATCAGTCTTTCAATTAAAATGATTTCTTTCAATTAGTATAATGCCAATATATTCCTACGTAATTGTTCAAAAGTGTATGTCCAAGGTTTATTGACATTACAAAACAATAACTTTCTATATACTATACAAGTTGGCCTACTATAAGCAACTTTATATCTCTCATGAAGAATGATAGCAACAAAATACAAATTAAATTAGCAGCTTTTATTATTAAAGAAGCTTTTAAAATATTGTGTATTGAACAAAGTGAGGAAGAAGACTTTAATTATTCTTAAAAACGTAAGTTTGCAAGTTATTACATGTTTATTGATATGTAATGACTACTATTTGTTATGGTATACGTATGTATGTGTTTGTCTTTGCCATATTTCATTTTAAGTTGTTTGTAAATGGCATGCTTTTATACCGATTACTAATAAAGTTGAGTTGAGTTATAATAACAACAACAATCTGGTCAAATCTGGCATGTTTATTTCTTTGCATTTTCTGAATCTAAAAGCTTTTATCATTATAAATACACCAGTTGTATGGTTAATGTAATGATTATAATACAAGAAATCTCTTGTATACAAAACTAGCTATGCTGCTGGTATTGGCGTCATTTGTGAACGTCAACGACGTCGCGTTACTTATGTATACCTTTTCAACGCCTTTTAACGTAATAAGCGTTTATTTTCATGATATAAGCTGTGCATGATTTAAGCTTAGTGTACAGCAAGCTTAACCCTGTACGTCATACAAAACAATCTGCAGCAGACGACTTTAACAACATAACTGATACAATTGGAAACTCCCTTCAAATGAAAGTAAAATAATTGAATAAAGTTGAAGAAATGTTGACAGAAGGAGAAATTGCTCGTTTTGAGCAATTTCTTCTTTTGTCGCCATGTTTTCAAAAGGCCGTCTGTTACAGAGGCGTCATAAATCGTCTATATGAGGGAAAGGGTTAAATATGTTGGTAACGTAAACGTGCGAGTTACGATAGTTTCTAGTCGAAATTACATAGTAGTTTAAAATATCTTTTTACAAGACAGAATGTGTGGGTGTAATCACTATACTTATAATTGATATAGTTTAAAACATGCAATTATGAAAGAAAGTCATTGTTCAATTCATTCTTCATTTGGTTTTGTATATGGTAGGCTTTTTGTTGGGCCTGTGATGTAATTATCTCCTCAGTTTACGGTATCCGTATGTCCGACACTCAATAATAGTACGGCCCTGACCGGGTCCGCCCTCCTACTACTCTAGTCCAGCCTACTAGTCTTAGTGAACTAAATAACTAAGCTAGTCCTACTAGCAATAACTGTAACGTAACTACTCCTACAACTCTCCTCTAGCCCTACTACTACTCTAGTACTTCTACTACTAGTACTTCTACTCTATTCTAGTCCTATTACTACTCTAGTACTTCTACTCTACTCTAGTCGTACTACTACTCTAATACTTCTACTACTAGTACTTCTACTTTATTCTAGCCCTACTACTACTCTAGTACTTCTACTACTAGTACTTCTACTTTATTCTAGCCCTACTACTACTCTAGTACTTCTACTTCTACTACTAGTACTTCTACTCTATTCTAGTCGTACTACTACTCTAGTACTTCTACTACTAGTACTTCTACTTTATGCTAGCCCTACTACTACTCTAGTACTTCTACTTCTACTACTAGTACTTCTAATTTATTCTAGCCCTACTACTACTCTAGTACTTCTACTCTACTCTAGTCGTACTACTACTCTAGTACTTCTACTACTAGCACTTCTACTTTATTCTAGCCCTACTACTACTCTAGTACTTCTACTTCTACTACTAGTACTTCTACTCTACTCTAGTCGTACTACTACTCTAGTACTTCTACTTTATGCTAGCCCTACTACTACTCTAGTACTTCTACTTCTACTACTAGTACTTCTACTTTATTCTAGCCCTACTACTACTCTAGTACTTCTACTACTAGTACTTATACTCTACTCTAGTCCTACTACTACTACTCTAGTACTTCTACTCTACTCTAGTCCTACTTCTACTAATCTAGTATTTCTACTACTAGTACTACTACTCTAGTACCTCTACTCTACTCTAGTCCTACTTCTACTACTCTAGTATTTCTACTACTAGTACCTCTACTCTACTCTAGTCCTACTTCTACTACTAGTACTTCTACTCTACTACTGTAGTACTTCTACTACTAGTACCTCTACTATACTCTAGTCCTACTTCTACTACTCTAGTATGTCTACTACTAGTAGCTCTACTCTACTCTATTCCTACTTCTTCTACTACTCTAGTACTTCTACTACTAGTACTTCTACTCTACCACTGTAGTACTTCTACTACTAGTACTTCTACTCTACTATTACTATTACTCTAGTACTTCTACTACTAGTACTTCTACTCTACTATTACTACTACTCTAGTACTTCTACTACTAGTACCTCTACTCTATTCTAGTTCTACTACTACTACTACTCTAGTACTTCTACTCTAGTACTTCTACTCTATCCTAGCCCTACTACTACTCTAGTACTTCTACTCTATTCTAGTCCTACTACTACTACTCTAGTACTTCTACTACTAGTACTTCTACTACTAGTACTTCTACTACTATTACTTCTACTCTATTCTAGTCTTACTACTACTACTCTAGTACTTCTACTACTAGTACTTCTACTCTATCCTAGCCCTACTACTAGTCTAGTACTTCTACTTCTACTACTAGTACTTCTACTTCTACTACTAGTACTTCTACTCTATCCTAGCCCTACTACTACTCTAGTACTTCTACTCTAGTACTTCTACTACTAGTAATTCTACTCTATCCTAGCCCTACTACTACTCTAGTACTTCTACTACTAGTACTTCTACTCTATCCTAGCCCTACTACTCTACTCTAGTCTTACTACTGTTCAAGTCCTACTACTCTACTCTAATCTGACTACTGTTCTAGCCCTATTACTCTACTATAGTCCTACTACTACTACTCTAGTCTACTTCTCTAGTACTACTACTCTACTACTCTAGTACTTCTACTATAGTCCTACTACTACTACTCTAGTACGGATCTAGCCCTACTACTCTACTCTAGATTTACTACTGTTCAAGTCCTACTACTCTACTCTAATCTGACTACTGTTCTAGCCCTATTACTCTACTATAGTCCTATTACTACTACTCTAGTACTTCTACTCTACTGTAGTATTTAGCTTATTCAATTTATTCTGTACCCTTATTTTGAGGTTAACATGGGTACCACAATATAACGCCACATACGAACAGTATACTGTTTCGTGGCACGGGCGTCTAAACGGTGACGTTATTGTTTGAAATGACGTCATACACGTGCATGCCTTGTAACAGTATACTGTTAACCGGTCAAAAACGTAATGTTAGCATGAGACAGTAAGAAATTACCCATGCTGAGTATATGTGAATTTAACGTTACAAAGTCACGTGAGGTATAATAATAGGTAGTAGTAGTAGGACGTGAGTAGTTAAACTTGAGGCAAAATCTCTATTTATACAAGTAGATCTTTAATTATTAAAAAAAAAGTAGAACGTTCCTGTTATTACAATTTAACAACTATAACAGAAGGTAAGAACAGTAAAGATATATTCTATATTAACATCTGCATTTAACAGATTGTTCTTTCGTCTATTGTGGCTGGTGCCGGTCACAGATGTTAGAAAAATATTTCTTTACTTTTCTTACTTTGAAGTACATACCAATAAAGTGTAATATAAAACAAATATAAAACATTAGAAACTAGCCACTATCTAAACTGTATATCCTGCTAAAAAGACGAAACTGATCTTGTGATAATGTACGTGTTGGTTTAAATTTGCTCGAGTATGACGTCACGCCTTTCTCCATGACGTAATGTATGCCACACTTATCGACATTTAGACAAGGTTACTTTCTCACAAACCTGCATCTAAATGTTATTTACTTTGTTAATTTAAAAGAAGGCAAGTTTTACATTTATCATACATTTTAAAATTGTTTAGAGTGACACACTATTTGTGTTCACTTATTTTAAATGACTAAAGGTGTAGACTCTACATTCATACATAGATATTTTGCCTCGAGTTATGTATCATGCTGCTTGTAAGCTCGTCTATATTTTCGAAAAATCTGTTTATTAACATGTCGTTTCGAGCTAAGGATTGTGGGGTTAGCATTACGACTGACTAGCTGGTGTCAGGATAAATGGACTTGTAATACGGGTACCTTATCCAGAAAACGTCGTTATATAACTGAAATAATTTTGAAAGGGTCATAAAACACCTTACAATCAAAGCACCACACAGCTTCACGGCTATTGACATAGTTTATCAACAATAATAACATTAATATAAGGACCGGAATTTGAAATTAGAGTATCACTCTTTATACAATGAACAAGAGACAATAGCCAAAGTGATAACAATCTAAAAACCCCATCAATATTACATGATACTTAACGGGCCCTCGGGGACCCATTTACTCACAGTTTATTTTTCCCTGATTTCTAGCTTTGCATTACGATTCGTTATGGCGGATGAATCCAGTATTTACGTTTCTAAAAACTGTACGTTGTGTTCGCGTGTATGAGGTCCTCCACCGCGTTATTATTAGTTCGGCTCGCGATGACAATGAGTATATCCACAGTCGGCTAGTCGCTCTTGACGATACTTGAAAGAAAAGCAACTCCTCGCGACAAGCGTTGTTCGACTTCAAGCATTGGTGTTAAAGTCAATATGGAAATGTTGTCAATTGCCTCGAAGGAATGATGTGTGGGGTACTGGTACGAGACAGCCAGGATGCCAGGAAACACAGGTTATGTGTGGGGTACTGGTACGAGACAGCCAGGATGCCAGGAAACACAGGTTATGTGAATAGACCACCGTGTTGTGTGACAAACATTATCTTGAAAAAAGGCATTACACTTTAACCAACCTGTTTTTTGGAACCGTTTGTCTTAGAGCGATTCAGTCAATTTCTCCTCTCACTTCTTCGGAATAACTGTAGCTCATTAAACTACCATTTCTTTCTAAAGAATATCGTTGCAAATTCACTCTGTGCAGGTGGAAGAATCGAACAAACATTTCATTTCTTCTTTGAATGTAACAGGCATAACAAATTGCGATTGCGATTAATAAAGGCAGTGCGACCTTTTCGACCTGTGTCAATTCAACTGATTTTAAACGGTGATAATATTGATTACGACGGTTATGTTTGCATATTTGGTGCAGTACACGCTTTCATCAGAAACAGCAAACGATTTGACATGAACTAATCTCATGAATGCCCATTGCAGTAGTACACTGGTTTTAAAACACATACTACAGATTCAAGAAACTCGATTTTCCTAATCAAACGACCATTTTCTTTTCTTTCACTTATTTTATCAATATCTATCTTTTCTTTCCTATAACATTACTTTGTACTTAAATGTAAATATAATAATTTGCATATGTGTGCATATCTACACTATTGTTTTTACAACCATGAACAGGAGAGGAAATTAATGAACTAGAGTAAGCTTCCATTCCAAACCCTTTTGTATTTTCTCTTACTAAATATATGTTGTAAATCATGGAACTAAAGTATGTTTTAACTAACAAGTTTGGTTTGGAATATATAAACAGCAAAAGTTTGGTTTGGAATATATAAACAGCAAAAGTTTGGTTTGGAATATATAAACAGCAAAAGTTTGGTTTGGACTATATAAACAGCAAAAGTTTGGTTTGGAATATATAAACAGCAAAAGTTTGGTTTGGAATATATAAACAGCAAATACTTTAAGACTGGTATAAATGACTATCCTGCATGGCGCTTAGTGGTGCGGGGTTAGCATTGCGACTGTGTCGTCAGGATAAAAGGAGCAGTAGTAATGGTAACTGACCCAGGGAACGCCGTGGTATAACGCATGTTTTACATAAATATTCACGGTAAGCTGATGTATTTATTCCCCATATCGTCAGACGCTGCGCAGTGTAGTAATTCGTCATATTTGATTCATTAATGAAATGATACGTTTTGAATTATTAATGAAAAGTGTAACTTGACTACACTTTCATACATTTTTTATATGAAAATGATGGATAACCTTTCAGCTCGTTTACTCATATACTGTGTAGTACGTGCCTCTTTTGTACTAACTATCAAATTATTTATATTTTTCCCTTTCCATAGCATAAGGCAATACAATTGAAATCAAAATGATGAAACTTACATATTACTATTGATGAAAACAAAGTAAGTAATAAAAAGTTGAAAACCATTTGGCAGTAAATATTGAAAAACAGTCAGATGACAGTCCAGAAAATGTACACAATTAGACTTACTTAGTATATGTCTGCCCAGTAAAAATGAAGCTTAAACGAATACTATTTAGATGTTTATGGTACTGGAAAGTGCAACTATTTCTCTTATTTTATCCCAGAATTATGATTCTACTATGTTAAGACAACTTTGACTATACTGTCTATTTTCTGGCGTTTGGCACGTTTAAAATAAGAAAGAAACTCCACCATTCATGTGTTAACAAAATGTGTAAATAAATTACCACTGTTCTTTATGGATGAGTTACGTTTAAACTTATTCATCTTAAACTGATTGCAAGGCAACCTTTTTAGCTTATAACGATTACGCTTAATTTATACCAATACTCGCACCGTGTGTTGATCATCACGGTAATCGAACCCTGAACATGTGGTAGGACCTTTGTCAACACTCTACCACTTCAACACCAAATAGATAAATGCCAAACAAAAGTGGGATGTGTATACATCACGCAGTTATAACTCATCGGATGAGTTTGTTAGTTTTGTGTTTTACGCCGCTTTTAACAATAATTCCGTTTAATCTCGGCGTTGTCTTGGTAAGTTACACCTATAACGTGTCCGTTTATCATGAGAGCAGCGAGTGAGGCGAGAGGTAAAAGGCATGATTATCATTTTCAAAATCTTTGGTATGTCCCGGCCGGGGATCGAACCCGTAACCTTCGGCGCCCGAGGCAAGCGCTATAAATGCGGTACTGATCATCAGAACTAAAGGTGACACTTGTCTGTACAGGTTAAACGGTAACGTTTGATCAAATAAACTGTCGCCAAGGGACGTCCAGCTGATTGCGAGATAATACACGGCTTATGATCAAACAGGCGTAACTACAGCTTGCCATTCGATGTCGTTACGCCTGTCCTGACCCAATCACTCGATATGTGGAACAAAAATCTATAGTAACAGATAGCTTTATCGTTAGAAGAGATTTTATTTGATTTGTCCTCCGACGTGTATAAAGTGATCCAAAGAAGTATATCACTGACTGCCTTTGACAGGCGATGGTAAACAGCTTAAAGAACTACAATCTGATCTGTGCTAACGACCAAATTGAAATAGCAAATTAAAATAGCAATTATTTGTGTATAGCGACCATAATTTTAGCTTCCCAAAATACTCTTAAATGCTTTTAAACAAACCTTCAATTAAAGACCGCATGTAAACAAAGACCAGGCTATTCACTGGTATTTAAACACAGGTTTATAAAATATGTAGCTGCCAGTCAGAGATTTAATGATTAATCTGAACCTCTGGTAACGACCACATTGGAATAGCAAAATAGCAATTATTTGTTTATAGCGACCATAGTTTTGTTTTTTGTTTAAATAACCCTGCAATAAAATACTACCTGTGAACAAAGACCATACTATTAATGGTATTTAAACACAGGTTTGACTGTAAATACAAATGTAGCTGCCAGTCAGAGATGTTATGATTTATCTGGATGTACCTGTTATAAAGAATTCCGGTTCTAGGCATGTGAGAGACGTTGTGACAAAGAAAAAGATAATGATATACACAGAGCTTCCAACTTTAATCAATTTCAGTGCAAACAACTAATCTGTATGATAACCAAATTCGTGTTATTAATCTAACGATTTGAACCCTTGATTTTGTCTTTGGAAAATATACCGCAACCTGTTTTAAAAGACCACCCATTGGAAGAGAACAATTTAGCAGGGTCATTTATGTAGAACATGAGTAATTAGGAAATTAAAATTGTGGTTGGTATAGACAGGGAATTGCTATACAACACTGGTCGTCAGCACAGGGTTGAGTTATATATATGTAAATGCATCAACAAATGAGAAGAATTGATAAAGGCATAGTTTTCTTGTTTTTTTTCCTAATCCATATATGTGTTTCTGAAACTGTGTCTGTATTGATTTGTAACTTGCTTCAATTGAAATAAATACATGTATGTTCTAACTAGCATGGAGATGCTGACCTGGCTCATTTTATTTGGCACGAGCTTTATACAATCGGTTCCAACAATCTAAGGGTTAACTCTTTCGCTACTAAATGCAATTTAAGATTCTGCAAACAATTCAGATTCTGGTGAGACAGCTTGATATGTTAATAATGAGCTATCTCACCTGAAATCTTCATTGATTGTCAAACCTAGACATTAATGTGTACCAAATGTCCTGTTGGACGACAAAATGGAGTGATGCAACAATGTGCAACATGGAAAAGTCGACTTTGTAAAAATCCGGCATCAAAAAGGGGTAACGGAAAGTGTGGTTATTAGGGAGTTAACTGACGATTGATAGCATCCTTTAATCTCTTTGAAAACGTCTTAATTCATTTTCGTTTTTGAACTCCACCGCTACTCGATTTCCGGGAAAGCGATGAAGATACCTGAAACAGTGTGCTGGTAGAATGGAAAGAAGACGTTTTACCCGCCAATATTACGAAATGTTTTCAGGTGTTCTAGTTATAGTTTGTAATACGTTTGTTTTGTTATACTTTGTCTGTTTGTTTGGAGTTTAACGCCGCTTTCAACAGCTTTGGTCATAACACGGCGGTCAGTGCACCTACCCATGTTTTCC
>JAUELF010244750.1:0-12299 GCA_031471495.1 Clinocardium nuttallii | reverse complement strand
AAGTGTTGATCCTATTTTGTACTGGGTGGTTTATCGTGAGAACTTGCTAAACACCGGTGTAGCGTGAAATTCTCGGTCTGACCTTTTGGCCTCATCAATTAATATGTTTATAGTATTCTGTATACTTATCGATGCCTTTCCAGCTGCACATACGATTAGCACCAAATTGAACAGGAATTAGTTCCAGAAAAGGCTTGAAAGTATGCATACAATCTTATTTGTTTTTTATTTAGAATTAGAATAAAATGTTCGAAAATTTGACTAAATCGTCGTTTTTTTAAAGTACTCTACACACAAATCCAACTCGGTGACCTATATATATATATTCATATTAGTGTATGCATTTGGGAGAGGAATACATAGTCCAAAGTACAAGATATTGTCAATTTTGCATCTATTTTGTTATATTACACATGTGACATATAAAGAAATACATTATGGGTATATTAGATCAGATACAAGCATTGTCATGTGATACAATGATATATTAAAGGCATAAGCTACTAAATTGACCGAATCATTATTGTTGTATTCACCCGCGAATGTTTACAAAATGGCTGAGAACATATATCCAGTAAACACAATGGTCGCGATAGATGGACGAGGTAAAGGGATCATTATTGGTCATAAAAATAGTTTTGTTTGTGATAAGTTTATTAAGTATTACATGTTGGGACTATTTTCATACATCGAAAACCAGATTTCCTTTTTGTGTTTCGCCATGTGATAAAAAGAATCTGACATTCGTTGTCATTTCATAAAGTATTATTAAACACGTTCAAGAAATGTGTTATTATGCCCATACTCTCGCTTAATAACAAATTTCTTGAACTCGTTTGATAAAACTTTGTATGAAATGACAACTCATGTCAGATTCTATATATATCTACTTGTAGCCAATAGACATGTTAACATTTTACATAATACAATGCTTTGTATACTAGAGCAATACTTTGCGCAACATTGATGCTAATATTTCAGTTAGCGATGAATTACAAAATGCGACAATGGCTAATGAGAGTGAGCCTTGTGCAGACACAAATTGTAGGTAAGTAAAACGTGTTTATGTTTATTAAACATTTCCCTCATATGGACGCTTTCTGACGCCTCTGCAGCAGACGGCTTTTTGAAAACAAAGTGACAAAAGAAGAAATTTCACAAAACGTGCAATTTCTCCTTATGCCACAATGTTTTCCACTTTTTGTCATAGATAATCCATTCAATTATGGAGATTTTCTATGTTTGACAAAATACGTTCAAAGCCGTCTGCTGCAGAATTTTCTTATGCGGGAAAGGGTTAACCTAGTCTGTAAATATAGTTTTTGATATGTAGTTCAGGCAGATTCAGCTTTTGATGTTTTGCCTCATGCAGACACACTTTGAAGCATCTGCAGTCAAACTTCTTTTGAAAACATTGTAGTAAAAGGAGAAATTGCTCATAAAAAGCATTTGCTCCATTTGCCACAATGTTAACAACTGGTTTCAGGAATTCTCCTTAAATTTGTAGAGAAGCTTGAAGTCGTGAAGCTCCCAAAAGTGTGGGAAAAGAATATAGGGAGAATATGAATTTGAACAAATATTTCTACTCATAAACTTTTAAACTCACTTGTGAAATAATATAATTATGACTGACAATCAATTTACCACAATGTGTAAAGTCCTTCACCAGAATGCATTGGATATATCGACATTGAGTTTAAATTTATTGCAATTATATGTATAGGCTATGCACTGGAAATGTTTGATTTGATCATTTTAGTATAAATTTTGACCTTGTTTGAAAGTGAAAGTAGAGTATGTGAAAAATCAATTTTGTCCCAGCCTTAATTGACTGAGTTAAACCATTTTCGCCGGGTGAATTATTTCTTGTATAAAACATGGAGTATGGTGTTATCAAGCCAGGAACCGCATGGGTAGGTGAACTTTGTCGCTGCAAAATAACAGACAGTTTTTAAAACAATAATTCATCACAACTTTCCAAGATTTCAGTCCAGCTCATGAGGTAAGGGAGAGGCATTAATTTGAGACCATTGATCCCGCTTCAATTCCTGGTGCTTGTAGCTATCACACCGAAACTCAAGGCATATTTTTTAACTGGTACTACTGTCAGTGAGCTAATGAAACTCAAGGCATGTTTTTGGACTGGTACTACTGTCAGTGAGCTAATGAAGCTCAAGGCATGTTTTTGGACTGGTACTACTGTCAGTGAGTGAAGCTCAAGGCATATTTTTGGACTGGTACTACTGTCAGTGAGCTAGTGAAGCTCAAGGCATGTTTTTGGACTGGTAATACTGTCAGTGAGTGAAGCTCAAGGCATATTTTTGGACTGGTACTATACTGTCAGTCAGTGAAGC
Source organism: Clinocardium nuttallii (assembly GCA_031471495.1). Taxonomy (NCBI): domain Eukaryota; kingdom Metazoa; phylum Mollusca; class Bivalvia; order Cardiida; family Cardiidae; genus Clinocardium; species Clinocardium nuttallii. Next base: position 9,945 of record JAUELF010244750.1, on the reverse strand, counting down.
TCAAGGCATATTTTGGACTGGTATTCCATGGGTTATCAAATAGTTATACTGTATTGAAATATTGAAAGTGTAAATCTAAAAAAAGCAAAAACAATCTAGAATGTTTAAATTTTGTTTTTTAGGTAAGACCTATAGATAAAAGGGGAATCTATATATAAGCCATCTCGTGGGAAAACCAACATTATGGAATCTGCATATAGTATCGGTCAGGCTCAGCCTTAGCATGCCGCGCAGGCTTATAAACAGATAGACACGTTTCACTTCCTGTGGATTTTCTGTTTCAGGAATCATTTCTCTATACATGTACCTCTATCCCCCTGAGGCGGAATGTGTCGGCCAGGATCAGTATGTGTGAACAGTGCAGGCTGATCTGGTTGATACATTACGCAGATACCATAACATTGGTTTTCTCGCGGGATGGCTGACATTTTGTCTTTTCCTAATGATAACCTCCTAATTACCCTGTCTTGCCCTATGTTGCTGGGTTCTTTTTTAAACAAAATAGTATATATTCAAATCAGAAAATTTATGTTGCTGGGTTCTTTTTTAAACAAAATATTATATATTCAAATCAGAAAATTTAGATCTAAGCATACATGTATATATATATATATATATTAAATACACATTTTATCTAAAGTTCTAAAATAAATCTCTCTTTTGTAGGACATTATACAACTTATATACTTTTTTTTCACATAGAATTATCACTGTTAATCCTTTCCCACATGGAACAAATCAGCAACAGACGACTTTGGAAACAGTTTCAAGGAAAATTATGGAAAATCTATAAGGGAAACATTAATTATTGAACAGATTTGTAAACATTCTGGCAGAAGGAGAAATTGCTCAATATAATCAATCTTACGTTTTGCCACAGTGTTTTCAAAAGTTGTCTGATGCAGAGGCAACAAATGCGTCTATATGTGGGAAATGGATAAATCTGTTTTTTGGATTCAATCAGAATTAAATAAAATCTCAGGAGTGAGGTCCTGGATTAAGGCAGATTATCACAAAAATCTGTTACGTCGGAGAACTCACTCCAAGTCAGAATGACCTATCGTATAATCTATCTGTGAATGAGTTATGATATTTTAGATTAGCGAAAGATTATGCATCGAAAGAGACAAGATTTGAAATCCGCCGGTGGTCACTTGTAACTGACCTCTTTTATTGAATTAAGTAAGTCTTTGAAAGACACCGGGATTGACCGAATCGGACAATAGAATTGACAACTTAATATATAAATCTTAAAATCCCTCACATAATAGCTGTGTCACATTAAAAAGTGGTTCATAATCACAGATTGTCTCATGCTTTTAACCCTTTCCCACATACAACAAATCTGCAGACGACTTTGAAAACATCTAGGCAAACGCACATAGAATCCCTTTAAATGAAAGAACAATAATTTAATAGAAATGAAAACATGCATGGTGACAAAAGGAGACATTATACTCTTTTTGATCAATTTCTTCTTTTGTTGTCATGTTTTTAAAAAGCCATCGATCTTCTGTTGAGGTGTCAGAAAGCTTCTGTATGAGGGAAAAGGAAAGTTCTCATAAAATTGTAATTACATTATTACATTATATTAGTCGTCTGAGTTAGACAAAAAGACTTTCAGTATACAATTTTTTTTTTCAAGAACAATATCTAAGGTTCCTTTTAATTGCAAAGCTTATTAAGTGTCGTATGTCATTATACAATAAGGCAGATTTTGGACATAATATTTTTATTTTTTTTTATTATAGTAGATGCAAGTTAATAAGCAGTATTTTGAAATTGTTTGTAGTTTATCTGAAAATGTATAGCATGCCTTGCAATATCAATTTATTTAAACATGTACATGTTATCGTGTCTCGAGAGCTTTGACAGAAGAAGCACAAATACTTTTTGCCAAATGACTTCAACTCCTTTTCCTGATACAGACTCTATCTGACGCCTCTGCAGTAGACAGCTTTTTGAAAAGATGGTGACAAAAGAAGAAATTGCTCAAAACAAGCAATTTCTCCTTTTGTCACAATGTTTTCCACTTATAGTCCATTCAATTATAGAGATTTGTTATCTTCTGACAAAATATGTTCGAAGTTGTCTGCTGCAGAATTGTCGATGAGGGAAAGGGTCAACACCTTTTCCTGATACAAATGACTTTTTTCTAGAATTCCTTAATTTGTTTTTTATTGCTCTTAGTTTGGAAGTGTGTAACAATTAGTTATATTTCAGGTAATTTGTTTTAGGTCTGTTTTTTAAATGACTTAAATTTATATCTTTTTCGAAAAGATAATCTGTCACTGAATGACAACCCTTGTCTTAAAGGGACTAGGTTTCCCTTTAATACTATCTCTACAATGGCTTTAAATTATTGACAATAATGAATGAAAAATAAAAATATTTTGCTGCTGCTACAAAAAAAAAATCAGATAATTATTAAATTTTGAATCTAATTCATTATCATTAATTAAAAAAGATTTTAGTCACATGTGAAGATTAAAGCAACATAGAAGTCTTTGGTTATCATTCCAATTAACCCTTCCCTCATACGACAATTCTGCAGCAGACAACTTTGAACATATTTTGTCAAGCAATGGAAAATTACTTTAATTGAATGAATATATAACCTATGACTAAAAATGGAAAACATTGTGGCAAAAGGAGAAATTTCAAGTTTTGTGCAATTTCTTCCTTTGTCATTATGTTTCCAAAAAGCCATCTGCTATAGAGCCTCAGAAAGCGTCTATATGAGGGAAAACGTTATATACATGTAGTATTTTAATAAGTAATGCAGTTATGTGTTACAATGCAACAAAAGTGACTTTGTGTTCCCGTCTTACAATAATTCTCCATGAAGAAAACACTAATCTCTTGGATTATAATCTAGTAGATCCATTATCCGATATATCATCTGCATAATATATGAACCGCGTCATATGTTCAAAGTCTTCTGCTGCAGAATTGTTGTATGAGGGAAAGGTTAAGGGCCTAAGCCTTCCCTTCCAATAATACTTTTTAAGTGCCATAGAAGTTACTTCCGACAAAAAAACTAAAATTGTGAAACCTCAACATATATATATATACAACATGACACAACACTTCTTTTCATCTGAATGTCTTACTATTAACCCTTTTTCACATATACATACATTTTGTAACGAGGATAACACTGGATAAATGAGAAAAAACTAATTTGTTTCTCCTTTTCCCTACAATGTTTTCAACTCCTTTTCGATAATTATTATTAATTCTGTGAAAGTAATTTTTACTAATTTTATTTAGATATCTTCAAAGCGATCTGCTGCAGAGATTTTGTATGTGGGAAAGGGTTAAGGACATAAAACTAGAATAGTCGCCCCGTTTGTTTCACACCCTGGTTTCACTGTAGCAGGGACAAGTATCTTTTTACCTGATGTGTTTGGTATCGTAAATTCAATATTAAATCACACAAGATTAAGTTGATTTATATTCATCCAAGTTTTATAAGTACAGTGAGTTCATCTTAATTTCTTCAAATATTATATTCATCCCAGTCCTAAGTAAAGTGAATTTATATTAATTGCTTAAAAGCATTTAGTAAGCCGACTTTTTGCAATAAGCAAAATTTACAATAACAATTAAGATCAAAAAATTGCTTAGGTGGTGAAGTAGTAGATCATGCGTTTCAGGTGTAGGAGGTCCCAGGTTTAATTCCTGGCCAGATAATACCAAAGACTTTAAAAATGGTAGTAATGTTTTTTCTACTTTGGCTCTCAGGAATGTAGATTCACCTTATCATGGATTTAACATCATAATGACTGACACACAGGTTTTCAGTATGACTGATAACTCTCCCCGGAAGTGCAGTGAAATAACTGAATTTAAAAGCGGCATTCAAGCTAAAAGACATTCACAAATAAAGCAATATTTTTTTAAATATGGCATATGGTATTAACTTGAACTGATTTTTTGAACTCTTATCCCAGGCACAACTTTTTATAAGCTCAGTGCATCAGGTATTTCTTTTAATGAAATATTGGAAAAGGAGACCTAGCTTTCTCATAGTGTAAGTTAATAATTTTTTAAATTGTGTTTCAGAGAAAAAGAAATTGTCAAAAAATCAGAGAGCATATTATATATAGATTGAAATAGAATTGAACCCTATTGGTGAAAAAAATGAGACATTTGCTTAATTGTTTAACCCATTACTTTACGTGATATTTCAAATGTTGTCAACTTTACAATCAACAGATGAACAAGTTGCAAAATCTTGCAGGCGTCAAATGTTGTCAGTGTGAAGTAATGTCTCCTGTTCCCAAATTGTTTTCGAAAGTCGTCTGTATCTTTCAATAACCCTTTCCCTCATACGACAATTCTGCAGCAGACGACTTAGAACATATTTTATCAAAAAATAGAAAATCGCTATTATTGAATGGATAACCTATGACTAAAAGTGGAAAACATTGTGTCAAAAGGAGAAAATGTTCGTTTTTAGCAATTTCTTCTTTGTCACTATGTTTTCAAAAAGCTGTCTGCTGCCGAGCGTCTATATGAGGAAAAGGGTTCAGTTAATTTCCAGTATTTATACAAGAAAAGGATACATTATTTAAATGTCTCTACATTATAATAGCAATTGATGTATCGAAATTCTGTCCTTGTTTATAGCGGGTGTCAGTATTTTGTTTTATTTGATTCTTTACAAATAGACTGGTCATGATAAAGCACTGGTTTATCTGTCTATAAATACTTAATATTTATGACAGTTTATCTCTCCTTTTCTCATCACATTAAGTCTTCTGTGCAACTTTACGGAAAAATCTATCCCTTTTTCAGAGCTTCAGACAAAAGTCTTTTTTATTAATCTTAATTTGACCCCTGAACCCTATGTTGTGGGTATCCAAAGTAATCCTACAAAAACAGTTAGACTGACTTGATAAAGCACTTTATAATATATCTGTCCATAAATAATTAATTTTGATGCAAGCTTATCTCTCTTTTTTCTCACCACATCAAAACAAATTAATATTGGTTCATTATGACTTTATATAAAAAAAAAAAATTGACATAAAGGTGTTATGGGAATGGGGTATATATATGTACATATACCACTTCTACAGGGCTGCCTGGTTGGCTTTTTCAATCACAGTAAGTGCCTTGATTGGTGACCAGTGATGGTTAAACTCCAAGCAATTTCTTCTTTAGCACGATGTTTTCAACTTTTTAACACTTTTCCTCATACAATTATACAACAATTCTGCAGCATACAAATTTAAACATTTGTCAAAAAATAGAAAATCTATATTACTGAATGGATAACCTATGACTAAAAGTTGAAAACATTGTGGCAAAAGGAGAAATTGCACGTTTTGAGCCATTTCTTCTTTTGTCACTATGTTTTCCACAATGTTTTCCACATTTAAGTCATAGGTTATACATTCAATTATAGAGATTTTCTATTTTTTGACAAAATATGTTCAAACTTCAAAGTCGTCTGCTGCAGAATTGTGGTATGAGGGAAAGGGTTAAGTAATATAAAACCCTTATTTACGAAAAAGATTTATGTTCTTGTCAATATATTTTCGAAGTTATCTGCTGCGTAATTGATATTTATGTGGGAAAGGGTTAACAATCATTATCAACCATGGTTTACCATTGCATTTCATTGGCACCTGCATGACCATGTTTGAAACATTGTGGACATGGTTGACCATAGTTGACCTTGATCAAATATCATGCTCAGATTTCAACATTAGTTACAAACAAGCTTTTTGTTTTTTTGTTACTTGATTTCAAGATTCACAACTGTTGAAAAATTGTAAGACTGAGCTGTTTTACTAATTTAGTGACTATAAGTCTAAAGTCTGAACATGTGTCGAAAAAAGAATTGTTGTTTCCAGTTTTACGTCCTGTCAAATATATTTTGCCACAGCTCTTAATTTTTGAGTAAATAGTGAAATAATTCCTTCATTTTCAAGCATTTTTTTTTTAATTTAAACAAGTTTAAGACAGAAAAGTGAAATCATAGTAATAACTAATTAAATTTTATCATAAATTTGGAGACACATATATAGCTCAAGTATATTGGGACAAACACATGTCTCATTTCAACAGCCAAATTAAACAGTTTATGCATGAAACAGATGTTGCACTCTCTGGTGGCCAGAAAATAACCATCACTGACCATGCCATGCCATTACGAAAATTGTGGATACTCACCATACTTTGATTTATATAACTGATCATGATAAATCAAAACCATGAGAATCACAAAACTTTATCATTAATAAAGATTTTTGTTTTAAAATGATCTCAAAAGCAATAGGTGTTATATTCTATTTAAATCGTCAAAGCAGTGTTTAAATATTTCTATTGTAGCTAAATACCTTTAGAAATATTAAAATCAGACTGGTGAGACTGGCAAGTAGGACTTTTAATACTTTGATCCAAGCCTCTAGAACTTCTAGAAGACCAAGATGATTTTAACTGCTAGCATAGTTTTTCTCAGATAAATATAGAAAAATCAGTGAATTACGGTAAATGTTTATATTGTTTTGTTGGAAGAAGTATTAATGTTCTCTTCAATGCTACTTTGGATGCATTGGATACTTTTAAAAGCATCTTATAAACAAATTGCCATGGGTTTTCGAGTGCTGTCTATCATCTTCAAAACATTTTTCATGCAGAAGAATTTCAGTGGTTTTACATTCTGATATATTTAAACTGTTTAATTAAATATTAATTTCCCTTCATGTGTAACTGTATTGTCTTATGATTGTAACAGTTATTAGACTGTTTCTAAAACACACAAAACCTGCACACATTAATGCACATGTATACATGTGTGGAAACAAAACTACTCAAGGTCAATCATAGCAAAATGATTGAATGTACAGAATTCATTATCATCATGATTATGTGTTCCTTTATTGATTTTTTTCTGTATAAAAAATAATCTTCCTTTTTTTTCTGCCCCATTTTTTTTCTGCCCAATTTGCAGTTCTAGGACATGTTTTCAAAACATTGTGGCAAAAGAAGAAATTCCTCTCTGTTGAGGATTTTTTTCTGTATAAAATTGGTATTTCTGGACAGAATCCAATCTGCACCGACTCTCTCTGTATTTTATTCAACGGAATCTGGTACCAGTCTGCCCTGTGAGACTATTTCGTACATCAAAATCTTGGAAAGGGTAAATTAATTTGCTTTAGGGTTGACATGAAATGTACATGATTTATGCATAATAGTTTTTGAGTTTCGAGCAATTTGTCGAATGCAGATACATGAAAAGGCTTCTGCTAGCGGGAATGGGTTAACCCTTTCCCTCTTACGACAATTCTGCAGCAGACGACTTTGAACATATTTTGACTAAAAATGGAAAATCTCTATAATTGAATGGATGACCTATGACGAAAAGTGGAAAACATTGTGGCAAAATGAGAAATTGCACGTTTTGTGCAATTTCTTTTTTTGTCACTATGTTTTCAAAAAGCTGTCTGCTGCAGAGGCGTCAGAAAGCGTCTATGATGAGGGAAATGGTTAAGTTTTGAGAAGCCTTCAGGCTAATGACATAAAAGAAGAAAAAAAATTAACATGTAAACATCGTGTTCATCATTTTTATTTTATTTATCTTTATTTCACTGATATCTATATTTTACTGTTTCACAGTCAGAATAAAAACCTTGATTTATGTTTTACTCAAGTAGTTGTGGAGTGACTTCTGGACAAATCTCACAGAAATCATGGATAATCTCCCTTCATCATACTTGAGTTGACAAGTGGTAGGATCTCATAGACATGAAATAATCCTTTACCTGAGCAATCCTGCCATTGCTAACCATATTTTTCTGCTTTTTCAAAGTTGTCTGCTTTCAAAAGATTTAATTTGTGATGACAAAGTTGTAATGTACGGTATATTTCAAGTTGTTACTTAAAATATAAATAAAATTTGAATATAAAAGCAAGGAGAAATTAAACAATCTTTCCTTTACCAGCACTTTAATACTTTCAAAAATTGTTTGCTGCAGATGTATCTCTGTCAATAGCACTGTTTTTGTTGAAAAAGTTGAAAAGTATTTCCATATTTAGTCGAAAAATCAGAACTGCTGGATAATTCCTTTTTCTCCAAACTTTCAAAATAATTTTGAAGAACAACCCCTATTTTCAGTGAATGATTAAAAAAATTTATGATTGTTACATTACAAGGACATGTCTATTTGGTGTGTTATGGGGAGAGAAGGATTAATTAGGCATCTCAAGGGCTATAAGGATTTATTTATTTATCTTATCATCGAAAATCTCTATATCATTTCCCTCTTATTTTAACATCATCTGAAAACGGGGCCAATCATTATTATTTTGATTAATTACTAAGAATTGTTGGTTTCATCTTTAGATGATATTCTAAAATTATCAGTATAACCTTTCCGAAAAAAATTGTCAACTTTATAAAAAAACATACAACCCAGATTTTCCAGGTATTTAAATGTTTCCTCCTACATTTTCAAAACAGGCTTCTTCTGAACACAGGTTGGACGGGTCACATTTCATGATGTCCCAGCATGAGGGAAAATAAGCCCAAGTATTATATGACTTTCTAACTCTGCATACAGAAAGGTAAAAAAGAACCCTTGATTTGTTTGTTAAACAACTGAAGAGTGTTTTATATGTATACACTTTCTCACATACAACATAATGCAGTGTCTTTGAAATGTATGAAGTATATAATGGAGAGCTCGAGATAAGGGGCATATTGCTTGTTTTAAAATTCCTTATTTGAACTCTAAAACCTCTGTTGTGGGTACTAGAAAGAATCTTCGAAGTGAGACAGTTCTTTCGAGTACCCACAACTTAAGTTTTAACAGAAATATCAAGGAAGCTGTTATTTCATCTGATCAATATAAGTCCTCTGTATTATTTGAAAGTATTATTATTGAATAGAATTGAAAGCATTGTGACAAAAAGAGAAGTCTTGCTCATCATGAGAAACATCCGCTTCTGCCACAAATTAAACGCCTTGGTGTTGCAATGGTATAGCATCTACCTCTGGTGCGGGAGGTCTAGGGGTTGATTGTCTGCTGAGGCATACCAAAGACTTTACAAATGGTAGTTCTTTTTTATGGTTTCCCCTCCTCAGGAATGTTTGGTAAACAATATTATATAACTAAATCCCTGGTGTTAGGATAAAAGGACTTGAGTATTAAAATTGGTTGAAAGTGACATAAAAACACCACACAAATAAAATCCTTTTGCCAAAATGTTTTCAGTTGTCTGCTGTAGCAGTTAGAAAGTGTTAATATAATGTGGAAATGGTTTAAAATCATAGGATCCATGTAATAAGAGCCGTCTTGCGAGAAAACCATGTGATCTCTGTGTAATGTATCAACCTAGATCAGCCTGCACAGTCCATGCGGACTGATCAAGGTTGACACATTCCGTCTCAGAGGAATAGAGGTATAGATTAAGGATTCCTGAAACAAAACCCACAGGAGGCAAAAAGTGCCGTGCTAAGTTTGATCCGGGTCGATACTTTACACAGAGTCCACAATGTTTGTTTTCACGCTGGATGGCTCATTTGTATTGAACAACTTTTGTATTTTTGTAAGTTTCATTATAATTCCAGTTAAGTTCCAGGCGAAAGAATACTTATTCCTGATACACTTGTTACATACCAGTACAGCTGGGAAATATGGTTAGCCTCAGGGCATTCAACTGCAAGTCACCAGGGTATCAAACCAGGAGCTTACTAAGGAGGAAACGAGTAATTAATTTAAAACCTTTCCCACATGTATACAACAAATCTGCAGCAGTCGCCTTTGAAAACATCTAGGCAAAAACAACTAACAAGGAATCGCTGAAGACGGTAAGGCCGGATTGTCGGCAATTTGACCTTGAAAATCGACAAATCAAGGTCAAAGTAACCATAGAAATCAATAGAACTTGTTACTGGTTACCTTCAGGCAAAGTTTCAAGTTTGTAACC
>JAUELF010244740.1:0-11903 GCA_031471495.1 Clinocardium nuttallii | reverse complement strand
ATTTTGTCTGAAGCCTTGGATCCTGGAAAGAAGCAGCGAGAAGCTATCCTCAGCTCAAAACTTTCTAGGAAAATCATAAAATTGGTCCATTCAAAGGGTAGAGTTGGGTCCATGATGTTATTGCAGGAGGTAGCATATGAGATGATTCAGTAATATAAAATAATAGTTTTGTTCAGTGTTTTTGCATCAACGTTTTATCTAGATAGAACAAATCTGTACCTGACGTATTTGCAAATATTTGGCAAAAAATCCATAAAATGAAGATTCTATTACTGAATAGATTTTTTAACACAGTATTGTGAAAGGAGCAATTTTCCTTTTAACACAACGCTTTCGAAACTCGTCTACTAAAGTTGCGGCAGAATACGTCAGCACCTAATAAAGGTTATAAAACAAAAAGTGAATGACAAACCTGAATATCAATAAGAGGCTTAATACTGCCTGAGTCTAAAGAGAGAGCCATACACATTCAGGGAATAACAAGGATTAAATGGTATTTTCATATAAATTGGAAATTTAAGGTTTTTTTTGTAATTCTATGCATACAAAACCGATAGCATCGGGTTTTATAAAAACAATTCTGTATAGAATGAGCAGAATCAGAGTTGTAAATGTTCGGAATTTTAGATCGTGCGTCTCGGGGTTGATCCCCCAACTCGCAGATTTCATAGTTGAACGCTTTTTGGCAGGCACGTGAAGTTTACTAATCTAGTGCTAGTTTGTCAACAAGGGATAATGATTGCGTGTTTTGTCGCCGTGATTACAATACAATACCGCCTTAAACCTTAATTAAACATCACAACTACGTCGTGATTAATGTTATACTTAATTAAACCTTAATTAAACATCACAACTGCGTCGTGATTAATGTTATACTTAATTAAACCTTAATTAAACATCACAACTTCGTCGTGATTAATGTTATACTGCCTTAAACCATAATTAAACATCACAACTTCGTCGTGATTAATGTTATATTGCCTTAAACCTCAATTAAACATCAGAACTACTCCGTGACTTATGTCATACTGCCTCAAACCTCAATTAAACATCACAACTACGTCGTGATTAATTTTATACTGCATTAAACCTCAATTAAACATCACAACTGCGTATTGATTAACGTTATAATGCCTTAAACCTCAACTAAACATCACAACTACATCGTGATTAATGATATTCTGCCTTAAACTAAATATCACAACTGCGTCGTGATTAATGTTCTACTTCCGTAAACTTCAAGTAAACATAACAACTGCGTCGTGATTAATGTTATACTGCATTAAACCTCAATTACATATCACAACTGCGTCGTGATTAATGTTATACTGCATTAAACCTCAATTAAACATCAAAACTACTCCTTGACTAATTCCATACTGCCTCAAACCTCAATTAAACATCACAACTACGTCGTGATTAATTTTATACTCATTAAACCTCAATTAAACGTCACAACTATGTTGTGATAAATTTTATACTGCCTTCAGCCTCAATTAAACATCACAACTACATCGTGATTAATAATATTCTGCCTCAAACCTCAATTTAACATCACATCTACGCCGTGATTAATTTTATACTGCTTTAAACCTCAATTAAACATCACAACTACATCGTGATTAATAATATTCTGCCTCAAACCTCAATTTAATATCACATCTACGCCGTGATTAATTTTATACTGCTTTAAACCTCAACTAAACATCACAACTGCGTCGTGATTAATGTTACACTGCCTTAAACCCCAACTAAACATCACAACTGCGTCGTGATTAACGTTATACTGCCTTCAACCTGAACTAAACATAACAACTACATCGTGATTAATGATATTCTGCCTTAAACCTCAACTATACATCACAACTGCGTCGTGATTAATAATATTCTGCCTCAAACCTCAATTTAACATCACATCTACATCGTGATTATTTTTATACTGCTTTAAACCTCAATTAAACATCACAACTGCATCGTGATAAATGATATTCTACCTTAAACCTCAACTAAACATCACAACTGCGTCGTGTTTAATGTTATACTGCTTTAAACCTCAATTAAACATCACAACTGCGCCGTGATTAATGTTACACTGCCTTAAACCCCAACTAAACATCACAACTGCGTCGTGATTAACGTTATACTGCCTTAAACCTCAATTAAACAGCACAACTACATCGTGATTAACGTTATAATGCCTTAAACCTCAACTATACATCACAACTGCGTCGTGATTAATGTTATACTGCCTTAAACCTCAATTAACATCACAACTACCCCGTGATTAATTTTATACTGCCTTAAACCTCAATTAAACATCACAACTACGTCATGATTAATTTCATACTGCCTTAAACCTCAATTAAATATCACATCTACATCGTGATTAATGATATTCTGCCTTAAACCTCAATTAAACATCACAACTACGTCATGATTAATATTATGCTGCCTTAAACCTCAATTAAACGTCACAACTACGCCGTGAATTAATGTAATTCTGCCTTAAAGCTTAATTAGTTCAAGACTAACGTGTAGTTTAAATGCATTAAATATATTGAATTGAATTGAATTGAATTAGACATCACAACTACGCCGTGATTAATGTAAAACTGCCTTAAACCTCAATTAAACAACACAACTACGCCGTGATTAATGTAATACTGCCTTAAACCTCAATTAAACAACATATCTAATTTGAATTGTTTCAATAGTTTTGAATTTCGACCCACTTTTGTAAACGGACGGATGGACAGCCCAAACGTGACATTTCCGTATCTCGAGGCTCTGCTTTTAAGCCATCTAGTCTTTAAGATTGTTCGATCTGAACAATCGCATAGTCTATAGTCTGCTAGTTAGTGTCCGTGAGACGATAGCACGTTTCTTACGAATCTCAAACTAGAAGGATACAAGATGTTGTTAACGAATAGGCAACAGCCGTAATCATGACCTAATGTACACATGTTTCTCCTGATCTTTGTTTAAACGTAATGGCGATTCTAATAGAAGCATTCTTGTTGCCAGACATTTCTTCAGATGCTTAGGAGATCTTTGACCAACAGGACCAATCACCAATCATTCTTAATACCATTCTAATTCTAAATTCACAACATAACACAATTTCTGATTTAATAAACTATACGTCTAACCCAATTAGAAATTGTGACAATCTGAAAGTTAAACTTTCTCGTTCTAAATAATAATTCACAGAGTAATATATCTGATTGAATATATAGTTTGTTTGCATGGTGTTTAACGTCGTTTTTCAACAATGTTTCAGTTATTTCACGGCGTTTCCTCGGTCAGTTACCAGTACCTCTGGTCCATTTACCCTGATACCTGCCAGTTATTTCACGGCGTTTCCTCGGTCAGTTACCAGTACCTCTGGTCCATTTACCCTGATACCAGTCAGTTATTTCACGGCGTTTCCTCGGCCAGTTACCAGTACCTCTGGTCCACTTACCCTGATACCTGCCAGTAAGTCGTTAAGTAAACCTCTATACATTGATACAAGCCAGTTAGTCGTTATGTTAACCTCTATACACTGATACCAGCCAGTTAGTCGTTATGTAAACCTCTATACATTGATACAAGCCAGTTAGTCGTTATGTTAACCTCTATACACTGATACCAGTCACTCAGTCGTTATGTTAACCTCTATACACTGATACCAACCAGTCGTTATGTTAACCTCTATACACTGATACCAGTCAGTCAGTCGTTATGTTAACCTCTATATACTGATACCAGCCAGTCAGTCGTTATGTTAACCTATATACACTGATACCAACCAGTCAGTCGTTATGTTAACCTCTATACACTGATACCAACCAGTCAGTCGTTATGTAAACCTTTATACACTGATACCAGCCAGTCAGACATTAAGCTAACCTCTATACACTAATACTAGTCAGTCGTTATGTTAACCTATATACACTGATACCAGCCAGTCAGTCGTTATGTTAACCTATATACACTAATACCAGTCAGTCGTTATGTTAACCTATATACACTGATACCAGCCAGTCAGTCAGTCGTTATGTTAACCTATATACACTGATACCAGTCAGTCAGTCGTGATGTTAACCCATATATAGTGATACCAGCCAGTCAGTCGTTATGTTAACCCCTATATAGTGATACCAGCCAGTCAGTCGTTATGTTAACATATATACGCTGATACCAGCCAGTCAGTCGTTATGTTAACCTATATACACTGATACCAGTCAGTGGTTATGTTAACCTGTATACACTGATACCAGTCAGTCGTTATGTTAACCTATATACACTGATACCAGTCAGTCAGTCGTTATGTTAACCTATATATACTGATACCAGTCAGTCGTTATGTTAACCTATATACACTGATACCAGCCAGTCAGTCAGTCGTTATGTTAACCTTTATACACTGATACCAGTCAGTCGTTATTTTAACCTATATACACTGATATCAATCAGTCGTTATGTTAACCTATATACACTGATACCAGTCAGTCGTGATGTTAACCTATATACATTGATACCAGTCAGTCGTGATGTTAACCTATATACATTGATACCAGTCAGTCGTTATGTTAACCTATATACATTGATACCAGTCATTCGTTATGTTAACCTATATACACTGATACCAGTCATTCGTTATGTTAACCTATATACATTGATACCAGTCATTCGTTATGTTAACCTATATACACTGATACCAGTCAGTCGTTATGTTAACCTATATACACTGAGGGCAAAAGAGGGATCGCCATTACTACCTTTTTAAAGTCTTTGATATGACTCGGCCGGGGATCGAACCCGCGACTTCCCGCACCCGAGGTGGACGCTCAATAACTATTCCAGCAGGCGGTCGTCATATATTAAATAAACAATACGGTTAAGCAAATAAGAATTTGTGCTAATTTGAAAGTTAGAATATACTTAATACTAAGACTGAATTTGGGTTGGTTTGTGAATACCGACAATGAATGTCAGAACCTGATCAGACCTCACGGGGACGCATGGTGCTCTTTGGAGGATGACCATTGCCGTAGGTGTCCTGTTTCCTGCGTGTTAAATCCCCACGTAGGAAGGGTTTCCTGTTTCCTGCGTGTTAAATCCCCACGTAGGAAGGGTTTCCTGTTTCCTGCGTGTTAAATCCACACGTCAATATCATCCACTCACAACGTCTTGAAAGAAACATTCCGTTCAGGCAATTTACAAACTGTCAATCAAGACACTAACAGATGGTATCCATCGATTTCGACCCGCTATTTTATTTACATTTCTGTAAAATGTGTATATTTGTACAGGACGTCTCTATGGATCGACGAGATCAACTGGAGGAACATACAAGCCGTTCCACGAGAAAACCAACATTATGGACTCTGCGTAATGTAAGGACCCAGATCAACCTGCGCAATCCGCGCAGGCTAATCCGGGCCGACACAATCCTTATAAGGGTGATAGAGGTATACCCCGACTTCGAACCCAAGGCCTTTATTATCTGAATCACATATCATTGTTTACCCAAAATGAATGTTCTATAAATTGCACTGTGATCGATAGTTAAACATCATAAAAAACTGGGGCAAATTAACTGATAAGGGGATACTTTCGTAACCAATTATGACAACACGTGAAGCGATGTGTCTAGACAGGCCACCATATTGAACAATCCTGAAGAACTGCCATCATCATCAAAATCATCATTATCATCATAGGATTCATAGTCCCCATGTTATAGTATATACATTCACACATAATTTATTGTTTAAATCCATAGTTCCCTCTCTTTTCAAACGTTAGTTGTATTGGTCATTAGTAGCCGACATATGAGCCGTTCTACGAGGAAACCAACAGTATGGACTCTGCGTAATGTATCGACACAAATCAGCCTGCGCAGTGCGCACAGGCTTATCCGGGTCGACACATTCAGTCTCAGGGGGCATAGAGTAATGATTTCTGAAACATAAAATCCGCAGGAGCTGAAAAGTGTCTGCCCGGGTTAGCCTGCGTTGCATGCTTATGCTGATCCGGGTCGATACTTTACGCATGGTCCACACTGTTAGTTATCTCGTGGGACGGATTATATGTTTGTGAGCGGAATATTAGGTGGGAGTAAAGGATTCATTATTCGTTAGTTCGTTATCCTCTTTAATACGCCTGCTGTTTTCTGAAAACGAGTTTTGAAGGTAGAAAAACATACACATCAAAACACTTATTGTGATAAAATATGCCCTTTCTCAAAATGTTTTCTGGGCTGACAAAACCTATATAATTATGTATCAAATTTTTCTCAAATGTGTTTTGTTCACGTATTTGGTATTCGTTAATGGCATATGAAAATCGGTGTAACGGAACTTAGCTGGTTATCTTGTTACGACCTTCAATTACTTGGATTACTTGTTTATCTATCTGTCATGTGATTGCAGATGTTAAATTTACATGGATAATACTTTATTTGTCTGATAAAACAAAGTGAAAGTAGGGAAATGAGATAATACTCATTTGCAAAAAACAACAACAATTTCCTATCTTCATATAAATAAAAGTCAACTTCGATAAAGGTTCGTTGTCTGGGGATATTAAGTCATCAACATATACATTGATAACTTCACGTGACCTTTAAATATACACGCACATGTTGCATATATACATATGAGCCGTCTCGCGAGAAAACCAACATTGTGGTCTCTGCGTAAACTATCGACCCGGATCAGCCTAAGCATGCCGCGCAGACTAACCCAAACATACACTTTTCGCCTCATGCGGATTTCCTGTTTCAGGAATCACTACTCTATACATATATCCCACTGAGATGGAAAGTGTCGGCCCGGATGAGTCTGCTTGGACAGCGTAGGCTGATCTGGCTCGATACATTACGCAGATGCCATGTTGTTGTTTTTCTCACGGGACGGCTCACTTGTTTTAGTATGGATGGTATTATTTAACCCTTCAAGTCCCACACACAGCAAACATTCAGCATACGAATTTGGAAAGGTATAGGCATAACCATCCTCGGTACCCAGGCTGTTCATAACATATATGATATATCTTTTAAAAATCCTGGGTACCGAGGATGAGGCATAACAAGAAGAAGAATTAAGGAAAAACCCTTTTATCGAGTTTAAAACATTATGAAAAAAAGGAGAAATGGTTTATCAAGAGATATTGCTCTTTTTGCCATAATGTTTTGTTTTCAAAAGTCGTTGTTTCAAGTTTATGTTTCATATTTTCTCGATCGATACCCTTTCCTTTTCTAACATTCGTAAACATTTTTGAAACAATTTCATGTATCTCGTATACACACATTTGGACACATCTGCAATAAAGGACATTATTACGATTTCCGCCTAAATTAATTAAAACAAATCATAATATGAGCTGTTCCACGAGAAAATCAACAATATGGACTCTGCGTAAAGTATTGACCCAGGGCAGCCAGCGCAATCCGCGTAGGCTAATCTGGGCCGTTTCAGGTATAAAGAGGTGAATAGTAATGATTCATGAAACAGAAATCCACAGGAGGCCAACAACTGTCTGTCCGGGTAAACCTGCGCGGCATGCTTAGGCTGATCCGGATCGATACTTTACGCAGATACCATACTGTTGATTTTCTCGTGGGACGGCTCATATCCCTTTGACTGCTCTTACGGATTTCTTGTGTCCAGCGTCACCTGTATAGATCCCGGTCAGTCGGCACACTCACGTCATCGGACCAGGCTATAGTGTTCACGGCTAAATAATACATTTGCTTGATATTCCTAGAATTGGCTATAGAATCGTCCGGAAAAAAAAGCCATGTGAAGTCCATGTGAAATATTCAGCAAAGAAAGGGTTGAACTATAATTTTGATTATGGTCAATCGTTGTAATGAAATGACCCATGCTCCGGGACGATAAACCGAAGGACAATTACGACTGGCGTAAATCGAGATCAACTTGAGAATCCGTGCTACACAATTCACAAAAGAGCCATCCCGCGAGACAACCAACATTATGGCAAATGTGTAATATGTCGAGCGGATCAGCCAGCGCTGTCTGCACAGACTGATCCGGGCCGACACATTCCGCCTGAGAGGGATAGAGGTATAAAGTAATGAAACAGAAAATCCACAAGTGTCTGTTCGGGTAAGCCTGCGCGGCATGCTAAGGCTGACCTGGGCCAACACTTTACTCAGAGTCCATAATGTTGGTTTTCTCGCGAGACAGCTCAAATTACTTGCAGAAACTTGGAAAACGTTACTAACAAACAAAGTACATTGTGTATTGCTTAGATATATGTAAAATACTTCATCGTCATCTTTAGTCATCACACAATTGTGTTAAGTGTTCAAGAGTATGAATTCATGTGTTAATTTATACAACTTTTCTAATTTCAGGACCATGGGTGATACAGGAAAAATCTATGAAGTAAATTTACAAGAAGTGGTCGAGGCATATATATGGAAGCGGTATAAAGAGGACTCGAGCTTCCGTAGAAACTTATTCTTTAGGAGAAACAACCATTATATTGACATCCGGTGGGGATTCGTTGACTTTAAGCACACCACTACAAAACAAGTCAGACCACTCCCACTGACAGCCAGAGAGAAAGAGTTAGATCTTTATTCGGCAGAATATGAGAATGAAACAACCGCTGAACAGACGTACACATTCAGTAGCAGCCGCGAGACAACAGCCTCCACTACGATTGAACTACAAGACTCTTACACAATAGGGGCGAATACTAATGTCGAGGTAGATCTGGCCGGTATTGTTAAAATTGGGGGCGGTTTAAGTGGTGAAATGTCTGTCACAAAATCAAAAGGGGAGGAGCATAGTGAAACGCAAACCTGGAATATCGACACCGAAATTAAGGTTCCAAAAATGTGTCGAGCAACGGCAAGACTCGAGTTAAAGGAAATCTCGAGTGTCACGGATTTCGAGGTTAAAACAGTTCTTTCTCTGCCGCAACGTAAACTTCCGGTTTCTATCCGAAAGATCGCAGACGACCACATTGTTAAGACATACTGGATAACAAACATTTCCAAAATATTTGAAAAATCATATCTGGATAGAAGCGAAAACCTTAAGATCATAAAGGAAACACAACCAGATAATACAATAGATATAAAACTCGAACTTACGACTCACGGCGTCTGTAGGAGTGTGACGGGCAAGGAGCAAAGAGTCGTGGTGGAGTATAAACCGCTTACTTCGAAATCGAATCCGGAACTTACGGGACAGGTGTCAGAACAAACTGCTTATCAACCAGGAACTGAAGGTGATAAGAATGCAGATTCTGAAAAGGACAATGATTTAAAGAAGGATGAGCCTAAAAAAGCCACTGAAGATCAGCCATTACTAGAATAGAAGATAGGACACGTTTTTGTTTAACAATGTCGATAAGTCATGTAATCTTTGTCTGATTTGAGACATACATTCAAAAAGGATTCAGTGCAAAGGGGAAAGTATTCATTAAGAGCGTTTGTCCTTTTAACAATGTATTTTGATCTTTGATTGAAAACAAAATCTATTTGTACATCCCTTTAAAGGGCATCATTTTGAAAGTAATTTTGGGGGAGTCACCTTCATATCAGGTAAAGGGTTAAACAATTCAATACAATTCGTACAATATAAGTATTTTATTGCGTTAAAATAGTATGATTATGGCGAAAATTACAAACAAGAAATCCATGTCTGTACAGCATGCTTACCTTACCCACATACAGAAAATCTGCATCAGACTGAAAGAATAACTATTAAATGGAGTTTACTATGAGTTCTCCTTTTGCCACAATGTTTTAAAAAGTCGTCTGCTACAGAGACGTCAGCATGCGTCTACAACTTGAAAGGTAAAAAGATCCAAATTGATACTGCTTTACATACTGTTATAGAATCGTCCTAAGACTGACTGGCGAACAGTGCATAGAGAGATCAAACTTTACGGATACGCTGGTTGATCTAGATCTACATATGTAGTAAGTGCCTAACGGTTTATTTCCGTAAAGCGCTGTTCAATTATTCAATAGAGGGTTGTGCATAAGGATGGAAGCAGGGTTCAGTCAATTTGTCCGGTAGCCAGTTGCCTAGGAATAGTGGTGTATGGAGTATTTTGTCCGGTAGCCAATTGCCTAGGAATAGTGGTGTATTGAGTATTTTGTCCGGTAGCCAGTTGCCTAGGAATAGTGGTGTATTGAGTATTCATGCAGAACATGTATTCATGTTTTTGTGGATAGATTACCAGATAATTTTGTATTTTTATATCTAGGATTATTCTTCCAATATTTTGAATGTAACATTTTTATATCTAAGTTTATTCTTCCAATATTTTGAATGTAACATTTTTATATCTAAGATTATTCTTCCAATATTTTGAATGTAACATTTTTATATCTAAGATTATTCTTCCGATATTTCGAATGTTACATTGTTAACTCATGCTCTTTCTTTTCAAAGCGGATGTCTTTAAACTGTGTTATAAGGTAAAGGGTTACATGTGCATCACGTGACGTATATAAGCAGTGATAGTTGATATATTAAACAGAGTTATTAGAATACCAATTTTATTATATTAAACATATCTTTACGTTGTTTTTGTTTTCTTAGTAATGTTTCTGTATGATATCAGATAAAATCGATAGTCGAATACATTGATCTGATCGAAGATGTGTTATAACGAGATGTGTTGATACACTGGTTTATTTAATTAACCCTTTCCCACCTGTACACGCAAAACGTCTGCTGTATATTTACTCTTTGTTGGAAAATGGTTAACAAACCAATCTATAATTGGATAGAAATGAATCTTTGAGTTAATAGATATTACCATTTACAGACAAATTTTAGGGAGAGTGAGCTAACAACATGTATCAAATGTCTATCCCTTTTCCACATACAACACATCTGCAGCATATGTATTCCTTTATTTCCTCCATAATTTGAAGATTTACAAAATTACATCTGTATACATGAACTTACATTAGTATAAGTTCTCCCTCTGCCATGATGATTGCAACAAGTCATCCATCTGCTACAGAGACGTCAGAATGCGTCTGTAATGTGGGAAGGGTTGAATGATCTGTTCAGCTAATCTGTCTTTATCACAATTCAACACAGACGTTTATGACAGACCTATATACATTTTGTGTGAAGACGAACCTATATATATATTGTGTGAACAGTGTATATCTAGATCTAGATCGAATTAGCGGATGCGATGAACTACACTGTTCACAAATACGGACAGGTGCTTTTTTCCATGGACAGGCTCAACATTATGATTTAATATTGTTCTTACTTTATGCGGTCTGTTTAAGGAAAACTTCCGAAATGTATAAAAAGAAATGGTAAATACATTCTACAAACAAATTTGATCCAAAAAGGGAAATAACTATTTAAATAATATAGAAACAGTCTTGGTACAAGTTATCTCCCTTCTATAACCCGGTGCTTAAGGAAAACTTATATTTGTCATTTGTGACCAATGCAGATTCAGACCAACTTGCACAGTTTGATCACTGTTCTCCCGCCTGAGACGCAAACGCACTAAACATCATTGTGTAAGTGTAGGGGTGTGCAACAAGTGGTTACATCCAGGGCTGTGATCGTACACACATATCCGCCTCATCCTACACTGTTTACCCCCGTTACCTCTGACGAGGACCACGGAATGGAAATCTCACTTACATCTTAAAATTGTATCAAAGGCAATCAGTGTTTTCTAAAATTTCAAAATTATCTTCAATGTCACATCTAAATCTGCTTTCTGACATGAATAGTACTGGATAAATACATTTCAGCCGTCTCACGAGAAAACCATCATAATGGCTTCTGTGTAATGTATCGACCAGATTAGCCTGTGCTGTCCGCGCAGATATATCCGGGCCGACACATTCCGTCTCAGGGGGATAGAGGTATAGAGTAATGATTCCT
>JAUELF010244729.1:0-12300 GCA_031471495.1 Clinocardium nuttallii | reverse complement strand
TGCAATTTCTCCTTTTGCCACAATGTTTTCCACTTTTAGTCATAGGCTATCCATTCAATTATAGAGATTTTCTATTTTTTACAAAATATGTACAAAGTCGCTGCTGCAGAATTGTCGTATGAGGGAAAGGGTTAATATGGCAAGGAATCATGTCTAGGCTTTTTATGAATATTCAAGTAAAAGCATGGGTACCCAGTTTTATCCTGACAATTACAGAGCCCCAGAAGTTCAGTTGGTAACGACTCAGGCTGTCAATTTAGGGGTTCGAATCCAAGCTTGGCCAACATTCTTTCTGACTTTTGACAGAAGTCACTGTGACAAGCATCATTTGTCTCCCCCCAATGGGCTAACAGTCTTTGTGTAAAAGCAGCCAGTTGCTTGCAAAGCCTGTTGTGTGGAGTACTGGTGTGAAAAAGCCACTAGGACACACATGGATAGGTGTGAACTGGCGGCCGTGATATGACTGAAAAATTGTTGAAGACAGCGTTAAATCCTAATCAATCAATCAATCAAGCTCTCAAGTGCATGGAGGCACCTTAACCATAACTGTTTCCCACATTAACAAATCTTCAGTAGATAACTTTGAAAAGAAAAAAGCTAAAATATAGAAACTCTCTACAAATGAAATCATAGAAGCGACGAAAACATTGTTACAAAAAGAACAAATTATCAATGTCTCCTTTTGCCACCATGTTTTCAAAAGTAATCTACTGCAATAACTGTTGTGCCAGAATGCGTCTGGGAAAGGGTTAGGCAAAAGAGTGGCTTGATTGACTCACCAGAATATAAACTACCAGTATTGTGGTCCAGAACTGTAGTAACATGTATTATGGCTATTATAAGACCAGAGAGATAATTAGCAAAACAAAGTTGATTGGTTTTCTGACAGGGAGTCATTATGTTCACTAATACAATAAACAGCATCTTGAGTAAGTAGTAACACTTTCCCACTTATTATGATAAATCTGCAGCAGATGACTACGAAAATTTATCGGAAAAAATATGGAAGAACTTTACACATAAAAAAAAGGAAATAATTATTGAGTTTAGTTGAAAATCATTCTTGTCCAAAAGGAGAAATTGCTCATTATAGGAAACACTGTTTTCAAAGTTTGAGTGGTGCTCTGCTAAAACCAGTCTTAGCATAATAAACTATTTTCCAACCGTAATAAACCCTTTTCCAAACGGCAGGCATTTTGACTCAATAGCAGCAGATGACTTTTGAAACCATTGTGGCCAAAGGTGAAATGCAATTCCTCATTTGGCCACAATATTTTCATTTCTTTTAACTTTTAAGCTATCTTTTATTTAGATTTTTCAGGTTTTTGTCAATGTTTCCAAAGCCGTCTGCTGCATATTTGTTGTATGTGGGAAAGGGATAATAGATATGTGAACAGGTTCTGCCCTTCCATGGCCATGCTAAGGATCCAAATGAAAGAAAAGTTGAAAACATTCTAGCAAAAAGATATATTGCTGTCATGATAAAGTTATCGTTTTGCAACAATGTTTTGGTAAAAGTTGTCTGCTGTAGAGGCATCATAAAGGGCCTGTATGTGGGAAAGGGTTAATAATGAATGTGTGCTTTTACTCTTATACTGATGCAGATGACTTGAAAACAATGTCATAAAAGGAGAAATTGCTCCTTTGTGTATATATAGCTGGCAACATTTGATTGATTTAAGTCCAATAACACCAGTTTCAACAGTAATTCAGTTTTGTCATGGGCTCGGTGCTGTAGTGGTAGAGTGTCTGCCTCGGTGTGAGAGGTTGCGGGTTCAATCCCCGGTTTGGTCATGCCTGCCAGAATTGGTAGTAATGGCTCGCAGCCCTCCTTGGTGCTCAGGGTTGCGGGGTTAGCATTATGACTGACTGGCTGGTGTCAGGATAAATGGACCAGTATAGTTCTGGTAAAACACCAAACAATCAAGTTTTTTGTGGCTCTCACTCACAAGAACACAATACAATATGTCTTCCAAATCAACTGGTTAGTTCTGCCAAAAAAAGATTTTAAGTCCATTTATATTTTGGGCAATCTTTCCTTACCACAATGCTTTTTAAGACTTTAAAATGATACTTCAAATATTCAACAGGTATACCTATTTTAATTCAAATATATTCAAAACAGTAGATTAAATAAAAATGCTATCATGTAAAAATACAGACAAGAATAATTAATATGTCATTTTGACATAAGATTTCAAAGTATCACATATAATGTTATCTGGTTGTTTGTTATGGCTAGGGGAAGTTTTCAAAATACTCATGATTTTATATTTGTATAAATACAAATATGCCGGATGCTTATCAGTTGGTACTGTATGTAATTACTGGTAAAGTTTGGGCCGGTCTCACAGGTGTTCTTTGAACCCGTTACCTTAAACGATATTTACTAACCAACTTCGGCATAAACATGTTAAATAGGGAAATCTGGGTATATAGTTTTCATGAATGTGTTGAAAATATTATGCAAAAGATTGTTAGGTGTTTAACTCCCCTTTCAACAATTTTCACAGCGTTTTCTGGGTGAGTTACAAGTACTACTGATCAATTTATCCTGACACAAGCCAGTCAGTTGTATTGCTAATCTTACATTACCCTGAGTGCCAAAGAGGGCAGCCCCTACTACCACTTTTAAAGTCTTTGACATGACCCAACCGGGGATCAAACCAGCAACCTCACGCACCTGAGGCAGACGCTCTACCACTACACCATCGAGGTGGTTTATGGCAAAAGAAGAAATTGACTAAGATGACATAAAAAGTTACCTTTCTGACTAACAATACTTGTTACGAAATATAATATTTAGACAGTTTTAATTAAAGTATATTATCTTAAAGCTAAGTATGTTTGGGGGAATTGGGCCCATGGCAGTTCTTATTTATAAATATTATAAATTTATGAGGTACCGGTACACATATGGTATTTCTCCCACGAATGATAGATATAGAAATGATCAGATATGGATCATATATTGATTAAAGAGAAGAAACCACAAACATACAAAAAAAACTGTCTTTCTACCTTTTTGTACAAATTGCAGATGTGAATCCACTTATCTTGCCACAACGTCTAATCAGTAGATTTGTATTGCAGGCAAAAACATATCATTTATTTCCACGTTTTTGAACAGGAACATATGTTTTCATAATCCCCTCCACGAAAGATCCGAGATGTGATTTTTCTTGGCAACATTTCTTCAGAGACTGTAGAAAATGGGCAACATTTGACCCACTTAGCTCTTGTAGAATGTCCACCAATCCGTTTGTTATTGGTACTTGTACACATATAAATGCTCTTGATGAAACTTTTCAAATAAATACTTTGGGAAAAAACAGGGAATTGAATTAAATTTGAAGAAATTAAACCAGTTGTGAATTCGCTTACCTAGCTGAATTTCTATTTCCCTGACTGGATAAACCTGATATTAGAGAATGTTTTTTGTTGTTGTAGAATTCCCAATCAGTATGACATTGGAACATGACATTACAGTTTACCTGTCAACACTCATGGCATACAGAATTTAGGGTAATTTATAGACTTCTTTACTTTACACTTTTCTCTCAGAGAAAATTGTTGATGCCTTATTTCAGAAAGATTAAAATACATGAAAAGACATTTTGTGCATTGACTCATATATAGATACAAAATATATCCCTTATTTTACAAATAAATCTGAAAGAGCATACAGTTACTGTGTAATTCAGAATTATATACATCATAATACTCAGGAAAATACATTTTCTGGCTAATAATCAACTCATATGTTTTAAATGTATGTTCACCTGATCAGGGTCTGTATCAATTGTTGGATGTATTTATAGACCCTGGTCTGATTTATTTAAATTTATCTTTCTGTCAAATGGAGCATCAGGAAAAATCAAAGTATGATTTGATAGTATAGCAGGGGAAAAAAGCAAAAGCTCATTTTGTGTAATATTTACCTTTTTTCAATTTCTGTTGTTTCAAAGGCATCAAATGTTTGATGCCACTGTCAAAAATAATTCAGCTACACAGTAATTTACATTGTTCCCTGTGTAAGTTACCAGTACTACTGACACTAGTGAGTCAGTCATAATGCTGACACTAGTAAGTCAGTCATAATTAATGCTAACCTACTGACACAAGTGAGTCAGTCATAATGCTAACCTACTGACACTATAGAGAGTCGGTCATAATTAATACTAACCTACTGACACTATAGAGAGTCAGTCAAAATTAATACTAACCTACTGACATAAGTGAGTCAGTCATAATGCTGACACTAGTGAGTCATTCATAATGCTAACCTACTGACACTAGTAAGTCAGTCATAATTAATGCTAACCTACTGACACTAGTAAGTCAGTCATAATTAATGCTCAGTCATAATTAATGCTAACCTACTGACACTATAGTAAGTCAGTCATACTAGTGAGTCAGTCATAATGCTAACCTACTGACACTAGTGAGTCAGTCATAATGCTAATCTACTGACATTAGTGAGTCAGTCATAATGCTTACCTATTGACACTAGTGAGTCAGTCATAATGCTTACCTATTGACACTAGTGAGTCAGTCATAATGCTAACATACAGACACTAGTGAGTCAGTCGTAATGCTAACCTACTGACACTAGATAATCAGTCATAATGCTGACCTACTGACACTAGTGAGTCAGTCATAATGCTAACCTCAACATCCTGAGCCAGGGATCAAACCTGAAACCATCTTCACCCAAGGCAAACCCTCAACCACTATAGTGACTAGATTAGCACATGGTGATTGAAACAAGAATATAGGCTGCCACAAGCAATGATCATACATTCTTGTTTCAATCTCCATGCATGCAATATGATCGGGATCCGTAGGGTTTGCCAAATCAGATAAATACCTCAATGGTGTAGTGGTAGAGCATCCACCTCAGATGCGGATTGAGTTAGCGGGTTTGATCGGGTTCAAACCAATTGGTACTTATGACTTTCCCTCCTTGGCGCTTATCCCTTTCCCCCCATACAGCAACTCTGCAGCAGACGACTTTGAAAACATACCTAAATCTTTTCGGAAACTCCCTTTAAATGAAAGTTCAATAATTGAAAAGAGTTGAAAACATGATGACAAGAGGAGAAATTGCTTGTTTTGAGCAATTTCTTCTTTTGTCGCCATGTTTTCAAAAAGCCGTCTACTGCAGAGGCGTCAGAAAGTGTCAGTATGAGGGAAAAGGTTATGATTGTGGCATTTAAAGCATCATGACTGACTCACTGTTGTTAGCATAAATGGACAATAAACTTACCCAGGAAATGCCATGATATATTACTTAAGAATTGTTGAAAGCAGTATAAAACTCAAAACAAATCCTTGAGCACAACTCAAATTTTCTGATCAAGAGGGGGAAAAAACAATTTACATATTTGTTCACACTTTTTTTACTATACAAAGAAAATGCTAAATTGTGTTTGTTTTTTCTGTATTTATGACACAGTATAAACAGTCTTCTAAGGATAAAGATAAGTTTTGTGGTAAATGTAATTTGTTTTGTCATTTATCTGAATAAATTAGTTCCTAGAGAGATAAAATTATCTTACAAAACATTCCTTTGTAACAAGCTAAGCACCATTGAGACTTAGTTGTTGTTGGTGTTAATTTAGTTAAATCAGGTTTTGATTTGCAGATACAATTTGAAGCATCTGCAGTAGACAACATTGGAAACATTGTGGCAAAAGGCGAAATTGCTTATAATGAGCAATATCTCCTTTTGACACAACTCAACTCTATTCAATAATTTTACTTTCTTTTATAGAATTTGAAAGTCATCAGTGTTGCAGATTTGCTGTTTATAGAAAATAGAGAGGTAGTACTGGAACTTATCAAATTAATGCTGTGATATATCAGGGGAAATGTTGAAAGCAACGTAAAACACCAAACAATTAATCAGTCATTTAACTAAGGGTAATCATGATGATTTTACCTTTCTTATTTATGCTTCTTTCAAGCAATTTCTTCTTTTCCCATAATACTTTTTAAAAACTTTCTACTGCAGACTGGGAACCAAAAACAGATCTATATTAGGGGTAATTGGTTGTACCCCTTCCCATAGGGAGACGCTTTCTGGCGCCTATGCCCCTTCCCATAGGAAGACGCTTTCTGGTGCCTCTGCCCCTTCCCATAGGGAGACACTTTCTGGCGCCTCTGCCCCTTCCCATAGGAAGACACTTTTTGGCGCCTCTGCCCCTTCCCATAGGAAGACGCTTTCTGGCGCCCCTGCCCCTTCCCATAGGAAGACGCTTTCTGGCGCCTCTGCAGCTGACAACTTTTGAAAACATGATGAGCAATTACTCCATTTGCCACAGCATTTTTAACTTTTTTCAGCAATTGTTATTTTCAATAATAGCTAGGAGAGATTCAATAATATTGACTAATGTCTTTGACAAAGTTGTTTCCTGTAAACTTGTGATCCGCTGTGGTCGAGTGGTTAACGTCGGGGATTTTGGAACAGGGTATCCCGGGTTTGATCCCCAGTCGCGGCACTACGGTCATGGTGGAGTGCCCTTGGGCAAGGCACATTTTCAGCATAGTACTGGTTTGTTTACCCAGGAATCATGAATAATTAACTTTAATTGTCGATGCGCCATAAAACAATATACATTCATTAAACTTGTGATACATGGGGAAGGGCTAAGGCCGGAAATTGCTACTGATGGATCCTGAAGATTTTATGGTTCTTTCAAATCAAAGTACCTTTGACATTTTATGAGGTGAGTTTTGCCCACTGGTGATAAGTTTGCTGTCATATTTATTAGCTGAACTGATGTTTTATTACAATTTGTTGGAATGGAGAACCAGCTGAACTGATGTTTATTACAATTTGTTGGAACAGAGAACCAGCTTTTGCTATATTTACAGAGTGAATCTATGTGAATATGATTAAAGCCTTGGCGACCTCCTTGCCAACAAAGTAACAGCAAATGTCAAGCTGTCTGACATCTGTTATGCTTAATTTGTAGCAGTAATAGTATTTAACCCTTATTTCATGTAGAAAGAATCTGAAAAAGGCAACTTGGAAAACATGTGGGTGGGAATATTGGAAATTTCTCAAAAATAAAAGTACATGTACATCTATGAAAGATTAGAATATATTTGTGGACTGAGACTTTGCACATCAAATTCTCCTTTTCCAATTGTGTTCAAAAATGATCTGCTGCACAAGGGTCAAGATATGGGAAAAGGTTACGGATATTTGATAATGAGAGAAAGCCAAAAACATGTCTTTCATTTGAATGGATCACATATGACAAGAAAATGCTTAAACAAAATCCCTCCACACCTGCCATTGTGAAGTTGTTTTAGCCTTTAGCGGCTTGAACTGGTTTTTTTTTAAGCCTGTGCCACCAGTATATAGAGGCAGGCCAGACGACCCAAACCAAAACCTAAAGCTTACCGTTAATCAACTTATTTCCCCTAAGCATGCAGTTGGATTGCAATTGGAATATTCAGAATCTTAACTTCTTGTGCAACCTTGTTAAGAGTATGCAAGCTCGCAAGGTTGCAAATGGAACAATAGCAATATTAATTGCAAGCTTGCAAGATTACGCAATGAACCATTACAAGATTGCGCAGGTCGCAGGAATTTAACTGTGTTAAGATCGTGGTAGCTTGCTAGTCCTAAAACTGACCCATTTCTCACACACAACAAATCTGTAGCAGACGACTAACATAATCTCGAGAAATAATTTTAAAAAACATTTATAACACAACTTTACATTTAGAATATAATTATATAGGGTTGAAAATATTGTGACAAAAGGAGAAATTGTCCAACATGAGCAAAATCTCCTTTATTGAAAATAATAATAAATTGAATTTTCTATCTAAACCCTTTCCCACATATATATATTCGCTATAAATCACTGAATAAACAGCCTTTAACATAAGTCTACCTGTACAGTTTATGTCAAATAAAATTATTATTGTCCTGTCATTTAGTGTTGTCGAGAATTCATATTCCGAGTATTTATTTAAAGTTTATTCTTGCTGCATTCATCATTCGGATGTGAATATGGTTGTTTACAAATCACTATGATAATAATATTTGCTGACAATCCATGATAACCGAAAACATTTTGTTAAAACATTGCCTAAACTTTAACTGTCACATGGTAAGTCCTCCATTGTGAAAGTTGAAAATTCTCAATTTCCTGTTGTTGTTGTTGTTAACTGGTCCTAAGATTGCGAGAAGTTTGCAAAACAAGAACTTTTGGCAAGGTTAATTTCCTTGGGCGCACCAGCAAGCATAATATTCTAGGACTGCAATCTTTCAATAAGAATAAGATTGCGGTGAGCTTGCACAAAGCTGATGGAGCACTTGTCATGAGATTGATGCATGTCGAAAAGGTAATTGGAAAGTTCTTAAAGAAAGAATTTGA
This sequence comes from Clinocardium nuttallii, assembly GCA_031471495.1. Lineage (NCBI taxonomy): Eukaryota > Metazoa > Mollusca > Bivalvia > Cardiida > Cardiidae > Clinocardium > Clinocardium nuttallii. Next base: position 3,901 of record JAUELF010244729.1, on the reverse strand, counting down.
CTGATATGCAAAAAACTAATGGAAAATTGTTTGCAGTATTGATACATAATATGTTGTAGGTGGGGAATGTTATTGTTTTCCTGTCAGAGGGTTAACAGGTTTCTGTCAGAAGACAGGTGAACAGAACTGTCATGTTTCCAAAAAAACACAATTTGTAATCAAAATGCAATTACAAATGTAGTGTTATATACTTTACTATGTTTAACCCTTTCCCTCATTTAGATGCTTTCTGACGCCTCTGCAGCAGACAGCTTTTTGAAAACATAGTGACAAAAGAAGAAATTGCACAAAACGTGCAATTTCTCATTTTGCCACAATGTTTTCCACTTTTTGTCATCCATTCAATTATGGAGATTTTTTCTATGTTTTGACAAAATACGTTCAAAGTCGTCTGCTGCAGAATTGTCGCATGAGGGAAAGGGTTAAGCCTCCTATTCTTCAGGGTACCTAACACAAAAGGAATATTTCTGATAATAAAATAGTTTCAACATCACCTTCATTAGGCAAGACAGATTCTCCTGCTTATTCTTTAGTTTTAAGTTTACGCTTTCCCACAAACAACACATCTACTCAAGTTATGGAAAATCTCTACAAATGAAGGTATAACTACTGAATAAAAGATGAAAACATTGTCTCAAAGGGAGAAATTGCTTGTTTTGAGCAATTTCTCCTTTTGTCGCAATGTTTTAAAAGTCGTCTGCTGCAGATGAGTCAAAATGTGTCTTTATAAGGTAAAGGGTTAAAATTGTTATAATTGGGAGTCTTAGGAATTTTTCTCACACATCATTTTTTGGAGCAGTTTAGATGTTATTGCAAATAAATAAAGCCAAAAAAAGAGATCGTTGCTCATGTTGAAAATGTTGTAAAACTAGTCTGCTGTAAGGGCATCTGAGTCAAAAATGGATTACAACAAGATTGATACCTTTAAGCAGCAGATAGTTTTGAAATACTTCTTATTAAGCTTATAAGTTAAATATTTAACTTTTTTCCCTCGAGCCTACTCTAGATATTGAATTCTGCTGAACACTCAACTTTACAGTGCTCATGATGGTTCAATCTTTCAACAAAATAATATTAGGCAGGTGTTTTTTATTGCCAACTAGAAAACATGAGCTCAGTGGTTGCCTTCTAAACAGGTGGCTTGCGAAGTTATATTTATCTTTGATAGACTAGACTTTTGACATCTCTGTAGCGTTGCAAAAACTGGGAAAAAGTTTTAAAAAATTCCTACATAAAAATTAATCTGAACAAGACAAATTTGAAAACATATATATAGCCAAAAGTATGGAAAATTAAAGAAAGAATTATTATTGAATGAGATTGAATTTGTCTACTGTGGGAAAGGCTAAATGCTGTTTGGACATTTTGGTCAATTCACCTACTCATGGGGCCATCACACCATAACGTTCTGGTCAGCATTCTATGACGTTTGAGGAAACGTTGGTAATCGTCCATGGTCGCTGGTATAGCGGCAGACGAGCGTTGTGTGAAGGCTGGTAATCGTCGGTGATCGGCGGAGAACGCTGGTCTGAAAAAAAAGTTTTGAACATGCACAAAAGTTCTCATGGAGAGACCAGCGTTCTTCAACGTTTAATTTTAAACACTCAAGAACGCTGAAGAAGGTTCGTGGAACGTTTTACTAACGTAAGGCTATCGTTCGTCAGTCGTTACCCTAGCGTTACTTGGTTGTTATTAATCGTTTGCTTTAGCAGTGACGACTTACTGGAGACCTGTCAACAACCACTGAACGGACCCCTAGCGCACGCAGCATGTGACTTACGTCAAACGAACGTCATATGATGTCCAGCACCTTATTCTGTTGGTATTCACATGTTAGTCACACACTCAACACGCTCGTCTTACGTTGACTAATTGTTAGGCGCGCGCCAGTAACACGTCAGCACACACTAATAGTTTTCAGGGGTGTCTTACTTGGTCCCTGTTACACGCTCCTCATGTGTTGGTCACACGCTAGTCATGCGTTAATCACATGTTAGTCACACGCAAGATGTGTCCACCTCACCCTAGAATGCTTGAAAATTGAACGATTAGAACGTTCAGAGAACGTTGACCAGAACTTTATGGTGTGATAGACCCATCACTAGTGTACCATTGCTAAACGCCAGAAAAGTTTAAGGTGCTATTCTACCAGGACTTATGCAATGGGAACTCCATTCCATGTGTGCCTTAATTTGGACCTCTTCCGGTATCAAAACATATTTGATGGATGTGTGACAACCTAGTACCTACTCATAGTCATGTCATTTTAAATTTTAGCAAATATTTAAATGTGAAATGTGCATGTATTGCAGTAAAGTCATGCTATTAATCGATTTCCGTGGTAACACAAAACTGCAGAAGGTATCCAAGCCAAACTATGGAAAATCTCTACAAATGAGAATGTTATAATTGAAAAGAGCTGAAATATTTTGGCAAAAGAGAAATTGTTAATTATGAGCATTATATCTATTTTTGTCACAATTATTTCATAGTATGTCTTCTGAGGCAAATGCATCAATATGCAAAACAAATCTATAAGTGTACATGTGTGTAAGTTAGAGCTGAACATAGTTTGGAAATACAAGATATTGCTCATTATGGGCAATTTCTCTCCTTGCCATAATATTTTCAAATGTTGTCTGTTATTAGGGGATCAAATTGCGTTGGCATGTGAGAAAGCAGACCCTCAGATCATTCCGGCTGTAGACGGCTGGTGGCCTCACCTGACACATAACTGTTTTTATCTCCCTTGACTCATCTCCCTGTATGATGTCTGTAGCATCTTTTACCCTTTCCCACATACAGCAAATCTGAAGCAGAAGACTTTAAAAACGTACAGACAAAAAAAGGGAAAATCTCTATAAATGAAAGAATGAATATTGAATAGAGTTGAAAATGTTGGGGCAAAAGGAGAAATTGCTCATGATGAGCAGTTTTTCCTTTTTGCCACAATGTTTTCAAATGTCATCTACTGCAGAGGCGTCATAACCTATGTTTGTGGAAAGGGCTAAGATTAAATACTCTTGAACGAAAATTTGAAAATAATTCTGAGACTGTAGAAGACGAATCAATCCATTTCTATGGCGTGGTTTTTCCTGATTCTGGATCAATTTTTTTTTTTATATAGATTTTACATTTTAATTTTTCGGATTTTATCCTTGGATAATTTCACATTTGTAGCAGACAAATATAAACATTACATATCAGGTAAAGGGTTGAAAAAAGGGATGCGTAAAAGTAGGCTGATTTCGAAGGGAAGCAGACATGATTTCAAGTGATGAGAAATGGCTTATCAGCTCTGATAGGATCTTTGTACATCAAAATTGCCATGTACCTGGCAGACCTAACAAACACAAACATTTACCTCCGTTAAGAAAGAGTTTTTAAGTCCAGTCTGTGTCTGTCTGTCTATAATGAAGGATCAGGCCTGTGTCAGGGCGGTCAGGATTAATGAAATAAAAAGCAACCTTGTTTTAGTGACATGATATAATAAAATTGTATTAGCATTATAAAAGCATGTTTACAGCAACATATTAATGAAATATTATTTCAAGTCAAATCTTATAGTCTGCTGCAGAGGTGTCAGATCTAGTTTGTATGGGGGAAAGGGGTTTACATATGAAATATTGCTTACTTATTTATTCTAAAGCTTATCATTCTCAAAATACTTGACAAAGTTTTAAACCTATTTAAAGGTGTCTATACTTCTACCGTTTACCTTTTATGATATTTTTTAAAGAGAGTTATATTTAACCCTTTCCCTCATACACCAATTCTGCAGCAGACGACTTTGAACATATTTTGTCAAAACATAGACAATCTCAATAATTGAATGGATAACTTATGACAAAAAGTAGAAAACATTGTGTCAAAAGGAGAAATTGCACGTTTTGTGCAATTT
>JAUELF010244707.1:0-12301 GCA_031471495.1 Clinocardium nuttallii | reverse complement strand
GCCCTTCGTGCATAGGTGAGCTAAAAAGACACCTTAATTATAATCATGTATACGCACGATCATTTTGGGAAATATTGTGTCCAAGCCTTTGACTCTAGTGTTAGGCTAAGATGAACATTTTGCGTGGTAAATATTTTATCTAAAATCGTTAATCCGGAAGATTAGATTCGCAATCCGGACTTTTTTCGCTGGTAACCAAAGTGTCGTTCGAGTGTTAACTTTTTCTTTAAAGCGCATGCAATACGTGAATCATTATCGGGACTATGTTACGTAAGAATTTCGGTGTTTGGCCTAGACCCGGGACATGAATCGTGATTTCGCTTGGAATTCGGAGATGCATATCTCTGTATTTATATGTCTTTGCCAAAACCAAGATGTGTTTACCACATATCCAGTGGTTCACCGTTATTGATTATAGACAGTTGTGCAAATGAAGTCATTATACCATTAATAATACAACAAAGATTCAGATAGACAGACTTGAGTCTTCAGTTCAGATGGTCTAAAAAAAAGTCAACCATCAGCATACGAAAACTTGCTAATGTGTTAGCATCGGGGTTAATATATAGGTTCATTAAAAAATATCGAAATCATAAAACCCGAATTTCATTACCCAATAATCCCATGTAAACAATCAAGTATCCTGTGTATACTTCCCCCGGTATCACTATCGATATAATACATACCGAATATGATGTAAATGTCCGGTAAATTCCGTTAATTAGCAAAATGAAAACAAGAGCAGATAATGGTCAAATAAGTCAATTATTAGTACGGCTTAAACAGTGGTACATTATCTCCCCTGTTTATCTCATGACGAGCATTGTGCCATATGAAGGAACGCCGTACACATTATTACTTGAGAGAAACAATACCGACTTGACTCTCTACTTAAGAAAATTATATGGTTATGTAGGACTGAACGTATGAAATGGCTACTGGATTATTATACCAGATAACGCATGCTGAAAGCTTAGGTTTCGCATGTACAGTGACATATGATAAAAGGTTATCTAAGAATCACAAGAGAAAGTTGTTACAAGTCATCAATGTCGCCGAAAAACTGCATTTATTTATTTCTTAACTCGAATGCATTCTTGGCGGTAGCCAATCTGTAATGATCCTTATCAAATCGTTGCCAATATGTGTTTTTAATGAATATTAAAGTACGGCATTGAACTGATCTTTGCATTGTATTTTTATAGATTTTAAACAACAATGTATTCTTTATAGATGTTTAACAGTTTTGTATTGCATCGCATGATCTATAATAACTTATATAAAGAGAACCTTTATTATTTATTTTTAATAAAGGGAGGTAGTTCAGGAGCGACATACGATTTTTTCTCAGTTTACATTTTACTTCCGATTACTTCCCTTTATATTCTTGCAATTCAAAACTAGGCACGAACTGGGAAGATTCACGGCCGAAACAGACATATATTTGAGAAATGTTTTCAAAATATTTCTTATTGTTGTTTATGTAACTAGTTTATGTCGATAATTTTCTAAACTAAAACGTTAATATTGTGACCAACCGCTAATCATATCGAAATGCGCACGCGCGAAAATCGACCACGAAACCTACAGCACAACATATCTATATTTAGCTAAGAAACAGTTCCGATTTTATGTAAACATGGATTAATTAGCATTATTAAATGAATTCTACACAAAGCAAGACATCTCTTTGAACATAAAATTAACATTCAGTAAGTTAAAATTGCAATTCAAAGGAAAATTCGACGTGATATTTAACTCGATATTGACACATAATGGTGACATACAGCAAGACTAACAGGGACTGTTTTTGTCTTCGTAAATAAGTCACACACAAAAATGCGAGTGGAAATCAAGAAACTGCACATACCTCAAACATCGGATTATTTATTTCAGGCTAAATGTGTCATTACTTAGTGTGTTTAAACAACCACAATTGTAATATGTTCAAAACATTTAAATTTGTTTCTCTCTACTAATAATTCATCCTCCTATGTAATTTCTGAAAACCTATTACAAATATAAGTCTTACATAGGTCTTCTGCCCGGCGACTAATAAATCACTACGTTTGAAACTCGTTTAGTGAATCCGTCTGATAAACGGAAAATAACAAGCACAAACAAATGGGTAGATTAAACATTGTCGCTTGATACAGGCACTTAACAACCGGAAGCGTACATAGGACATTTAAATCCGTATGAATGTCTGGGTAATGAAAGCGGTTGACATGGAACTACATTAAATCAACGAAATGAAGCCATTGATATGCTTTCGGCTTCCAACTGCATATAACCCTATACGCTTTTGAAAGCATTGAAAGTGACACTTTTCGGCGTCTCACTCAAAACAATACGTTGTACATCGACATTATGTAATATCTTACAAAGATTAATTGAAATAAGATGATCCTTAAGACAAAATACATGTAACAGTTTACAGTGGATAGAAAAAGGACAGCATCATAGTTTGAAAAAAGTAAACAAGTGTATGTTTCAATTTTCTCTATGTAATATTTTTGAAGTTATATTAAATCGCTTGCTGCAGGTTTCGTTGTATTTGCCAGGGTAAGGGTAAATGATATGTGAATACCTGTCGCTGTTCGCCTTCTATAGATTCGCTCTGTTACCTGAAATAAAAAAAAAAATGAACATTCATGGTATTCGTTTTAAGAACCCAAGATGTGGGTAACATTTGCTTAAAATGAAATATGTAATGAAGATAAAAAGGCAAAGGGTGAGAGAAACATTATCGAAATTAGATTGTGTTTGTTTATAGAGACATAAAAAACCATATAATTCGTATTGTGCCTGCAGTATACCTTTCAGAAAGGTTATTGAGTTTTATTGGGGCGGTTGCCTCTGTAACTGCCCTCAAAGTTAACGGTTACTTCTCAGAAATCGTCTATAGCTTTAAACTATTCGATTTACCCCTCAAAAAGAAGTACCTCCAAAAACAAACAATGTTATGTTAACCTAGCAGATTCTATGCACTAAAAATCGTACATACCATAACATGGAATAACTCAATGCTAAAAAGCAGCAACAATGATTATTAATGAAATGAAGTACGCATTCCGCATGTGTAGCGTAAGAATACAAAACCAAACATTCCAAGTCAACAATTCCTCCATATACAGCACATCTGCAACAGACGACTTTTATTCTACTGAGCAGTTACGCTTAAGCAATTGAATATTTGGTATACCTACAGTGCTAATAAGCAAGCTGAAAAAATATCAACATATTTACAAATTATGTGATAGCTCAGTTCGAAACAATTACTCTTTGGTTTGAAGATATGTAGTTACAACTGTTAAAGTCTAAAAAGATGAGTAAATATCCTATTTAGGTGTAATAATAGATCAGGGTATCACTAGCACACACCCACTGTGTATACACCGCCTAAACAAATTACCCTTTGTAAGTTGCAAGCCTCTGTTTCATTCTAAACAAGAAGATTTGTTTGTGATATATATAACATTAACATGTTGTTCAACTTGCAGATGCATTTGCTGCAGACAACTTTTGAAAGCATTGTGTCAAAAGGAGACATAAAAGGCAATATCTCCTTTGCACAATATTTTGTTTTTCATGCTAATCTGAACTATCCAGAACAATTATATCAACCCCTACCTAGAAACAAGACTCAGCAGATGACTTTTCAAAACAGTGTGGCAAATGAAGAAATTGCGCGGTATATTTATATTCTACGGAGAATTTGCTGCGGCATCAGAAAGGGTGAAATTTACCCATTTTTAAATAAATATATTCTACTCTAAAATAGCTTGTCAGATACCAAAATAATGCGGTATAATGTTATCATTAGAAAACTCACTACACATGAATTAATCATATTAATTGGTTGTTGAATCACGCTTTTGTTTGTAGCAAGGTTTCAGTTAATCGCCAATAATGTGTTTCAATTAGTCTACTAAGATTTCAGGCCTCCGTAAAATTTGTTTTCCACCAATTGAATTACGGTCTATGTGGAAATGCAGCTATTGCCCCGGAAACATGGGTAGATCAATTGGCAGCTTTAAATTGATTAAAACATTGTTGAAAAGAGCGGTATATCCCAGTCAATCAAACCTATAGTTTTGTATATACAATACACCGCCCCTCCCTAAAAAATAGTACGTTCAGTGCTTTGATTTTGTTTGTGCTATCATGTTTAAAACCCATTATTTATTAATGTGTTAACGTTTATTGATTAGAACAGGAACGTAAAATACGTCTCTGATTACATTTAGAGACATAACAATTCTTTGTTATATTATACGACAATTATAGCTGCTTGCGCTATCCATAACTAATTTAAATGTGTATAAAGGATCCATTGTTTTAGGATCAATGTTCATATGGGGTTTCCCACAAAATTACCCTACATTGAGATCTGACTGCTGTAACCCTTTTTGTGAAGCCTGTATCACCAGTATCGAGTCTGGCCAGCCGGTGCATACTTTTTGCTTCAAAATTCAACAGTTATAATACTATTTTTCTAGGCTCGATTAAAGATTTAAGCTCTTCAAAAGGCACAAAGCTGAACAAGTTCGTTTAAAAGATGCAACCTTGAAAGGGTTAACATGCGGTAAGCAGCCGTTAATAACACAACACAAATCATTATATTGTGTTAAGGAAGTTTCAGTTTCGATATCGATATTACGTCGCACTTAACCCTTTCCTCCTCCTTAACGCTTTCTCTTGCCTCTGCAGCAGACGGCTTTTTTCAAAACATAACGAGCGATTTCTCCTTTTGCAATGTTTTCTACTTTAAGCCGTATGTTATCAATTCAATAATAGATTTTCTATTTTTTGACGAAATATGTTCAACGTCGTATGTTTCAGAATTTTCGTATGAGGGAAAGGGTTAAAAAAAACCTGACAAAGGAAACAACACAAGGTAAGGGTTCTGTGTATAAAAAGCCTGGGGGAAAAAGGAACGTTACTTTGCACTCTTATCTATCTATATAAATATATGTCCCTGAAAAGTCACCTAAGGAGGATTCACTCCTTGACACATTGAATTACGATCTACCGGTGTATTGATTACTTTCCCCGAAAATAAACCTGGTAATTAACATTTAGTAAGCAATGTAAAATAACTGAAATAGATTGAAAGCCTACTACAGTAGACGATTATTGAAAACATTGTGGCATAAGGATAAATTGCTTATTTTTAACCCTTTACCATAATTAATGTTATGTTTATGAAGATTTCTATTTAATTTCTGCTTGCAAAGCCGTCTGTTGCACATACTTGTTGTTTGTGGGAAAAGGTAAAAATGGTATGTGGTTACAATATCATGAAAAGGAAGAGACTAAAGTTCGTCTTTAAACGTCTCCCGAAATGAGGTAATCCGAAATGTAATACATTTGTAAGAAATGTGTCTCCCATTACAAAAACGGTGTAAATAATGGTAGATAATACTTTATCCGATATAAATGTTAAGGTCCCTGGATATATAAACAAAGTGTGATAATGGTTTCATTATCAATTGTATCACTATATTTAGTATAAAACAATACATAAAATCGGACTAAAAGTGTTTAGTTACAGTATCTAGTAGTACTCAGGCCCTCTCCCCGGTTTATTTTAGACAAAGTTGAAATTCTATATCTGACTGACTAGTAGTAGTTTATTTACATTATAAATAGAAGAAGACGTAGGAAGTTGTAGTAGTAGTTGTAGTAAAATATAAACATAAGTAGTAGTAGTAGTAATAGTAGTAGTTATACAAGTAGAGAAGTAGTAGTAGTAGTAGTAGTAGTAGTAGTGGTAGTACTAGTAGTAGAAGTAGTAGTTGTAGTAGAGAAGTAGCAGTAATAGTAGTAATAATAATAAGAATAATAGTAGCAGTAGTAGTAGTGGTAATAATAGTAGTAGTTAGAATTAGTATAAGTATTATAGTAGTAGGACATATAGTACATACCTTATCCACTATGTATGTTATGTTATCAAATTCACAGATATGTCTGCCATATTTGTCCGTTGAAAACGCTATGACGTCATTACCCATACGTAAATCCTCGATTACGCTCAGTGACAAGTCGTCACACGGTAAAGACATATTCCACTTCCGGGCCAGTTTTTGCGTGCTCCACTTGTTATAGACACCAACTATCATTCCCACAATGATACAAATCATAAACAGAAATATTGATATGACAATTGCATTTTGTTTACGATGACTCGGTAAGTCTTTTTCCTTTGTCTTTTTTAGTTTCTCATCTATTCCGTCTTGACAATTTTCTGTACACGTTGTGCATACCAAACATATGAACGTGAACCCCATTGTGTTAGTTTCCCTATATCTGTTCACAAATTATCAACTGTTTATGGCTAATGTTATCTTCAATACACAACTTTATCAGATAATAAAGCCTTTTCAAACACTGCAATTAATTCAGGCTAGTTTTGCTTCCTGCAAAATAAAATCCGATAATAACTATTTGAATCTTGTTTCGGTTTCATATCTTTAGAATAGATTGCGGTATTCGATAAAAAAGAAAACACACCTTGCTGTTTGCGTTTACACACACGTCTAATATATACTTCCTTGTCATTTAGAACACTGCACATTCAACGTTAAATATATACGTCCCTGATCCATTACCCAGTCTACTTAAGACGGACACAAATAATAATACGGGTTGAGAAATATCGCTATATAATATGATTGTCGTTCTTATCGATCGATATTCCGCCTTACCTGTAGGAGGTATCTACCCCCTTTCGAGGTTTACGTACTTGCATTATGAGAATACTCGATTTTGCTGATAATCGACTATTTTGTTGTAAAATAATAATCTTCTGTTTCTACATATTTGCGCGATTTCATTGAACGTTCTGAGAAAATGTACGTTTTGTTTTGCTTTTTTAACGAATGAGATGTTTGAAAGAAAAATGCTTTTGACGATGAGTAATTTAAGTAAAAGAAATTACGTCTCAAAACACATATATATGCTACTCACAGACAGCGTATGAAGTATTTTTACAGGTGAAAGAAAAAGATAGTGTGAGTATTTAAAAATATATATAGTTTAACATAACATGAGCTATCATATCTTGCAATTAACCCGAGTATAAGTCGATGAAATGAGCTAGATAAACAATTACACCTTTGATGTGAATACAAATATAAGTACACGAAGATATACGTGTTTGCGTTCGTTCAGACGCCATAATTGGTTCTATAATTATGACTAAAATAATTAATATGATCTTTATGCGATTACTTTAATCTATAAGGCGGGAAACGTGTGGTGTTAGAATTGCATATAATTCAATTGAAGAAATAGCTCTTGAATGAAATGGAGATTCAATTTTACAATATGTTGTGTTGTTTTGAAGAAAACAAAATAAACATTGACTAATTACCATTTTCATAATTAGTCGTTAGAGATATTTGTCAATCGTATTTTATAAGTTTATTGTGAAATAAAATGTTAACATGCAAGGTGTATGTTATATGATACCAACTCGGCCGCTTACCCCTTTGACGCTGACTGCGATCTAAAACGAAGAATAAGGACCAAGTTAGGCGACTCCTTGGCGACAAAACTAGCATATGACATATAAAGTGTCACTCACCGGTCGGGATGGTTCTTTCTTACTAAACTTCAAGTAGGTCGTTATTCTAAGGGTTGTCGATTGTACGTTCAGTTGTTATCTGGTGTTCTTGACACAGAATGCGCTGGTTGTTCTATCTATGAAACACGACTGTCCTTTATCAAGTAGGGAAAGAGTTTCAATGATGACGTTATGAAACTCCCATTAGGCAACAGTTAACAAAACCTAATGGAATGTCCCACAATGACAATAATCAACTTTCACTACACTTCCCACGGTTCTATCATCAGACTCAACCCGGGAAAATGCTTCTCAGCCCGACATTCCACCAAACACGGGTAGTTGTACCACTACCCTGACGAATAGTTGTACCAATAGAATACGAAATTAACGAAATGTTCTTCGGCCAGCTTTGCTATGTTCCAGAAATTAAAATGTTGAAAACCATGTTCATTTAAAGGTTTGTAAAATTCTTAAGCTCACATCGACACGCCCTCGTTTTGATGCCAGACATATAGTGTATATTTGGGAAATACAAACTTACTAAATATCTGTTAGATTTTGCTGAACGCGCGACATTTCCTAAACTGCCATTCTCCTTAACTGCCATTCTGGAAGAGAATCCTAAATTGAGCAATGTCTGACTATACAAATGAAGAATATAGGAAAAGATTTATGGGACACGTACATCAAATTAAATACCTTTCAATCAAAAGCGAGTACTTGCCTAGTAATGCATTATCTCCCGTACTGTAAAGCATTATGTTACTTATTGGACGCTTATGTTCTCGCAAATATTTGACTCTATGCCACAAATGCCAGGCGTGTACCCAGGCATGAACGATAATGCGTACACTTCGTAAGAAAAATTGAAATAATAAATTGTTCAAATATGAAATAAATAAGGGCTATGAATAATGAGTATCACCCGGCCAATTCGTGCAGTGTGGTTTGAACTGCCTCGGTGGTGTATACCAAAGACTTTTAAATCAAACATATTAGAGTACTAGATGAGGGGCATAATTCATGTTCTTAAATCAGTACCAGAACTCCGAAGCATTTGGTGTGCTTTCTCAAAAGACTAAGATCTTAAAGAATGTGGAGCATGTACCCACCATACGCCTACTTAATATCGCCGGGGTTTTATCATCGGTATTAACCGTGCATCTGTGATCTAAGTACATACTGCACGATATGATTGTATCCTGTGATTGATTACACGTGAAGTTCCTTTCCTGCAATGTTCGATTTAAAACCACATTAACCAACTGGGAAGATATGTGTATACATACACGTCCAGTCATTGTTTGCTCTATTTCGCCTGATATTCAATTTATAAATCATTAGACGATGGCCGAGCTCTGCTGGCTCAATCGGTAACGACGCGGGCTGTCACTATAGGGGTTGTGAGTTAGAACTCAAGTTTATCCTAAATTCTTTCTTTGACACAATTCAGTGATTCGCGTCATTCGTTTTCCAACAATGGGCTTATAGTCTATTAAGAAAATCAGCTAATTGCTTGGAAGGTATGGTATGGGAAAGCCAGAAAACGCATGAGGCAGTGTACTGGCCGCTGATATGACTTCAAAATGGTTTCAACTTTTCAATTTTTTCCACGGATGTTTGCAATCCAGACGAATTTGTCAGAGACTGGAAGCAGACATCGAGCGTGCGTTATTGAGATCACATTTTGTCCGTCGTCCGTCAACCACCCGTCGTGCGTGTTACAGCTGTATTAAATAACCAGATACGTTGAAATATTTGACTTAATCAATAATGATTTCCACAGTCGGCAATATGTTTGTATCATCAATGATTATGCAATTGCTACGTAATAGGAAAATGAAGATATTTTGCGCATATATGGACCTTAAAAGCGCTTTTGACTTGGTATGCAGATCTCAATTATGGATGAAATTGATAACTTACAATATAAAAGGAAATTCTTTAAACGTGATTGAAAATATGTGTCAACCAGGTTTCATTCATATTCTCATTATTCATTCATGTTTATATCATTATTGTTATGTTAAAGTATAAACCACCTTAGAGTACATTCCTCCGTAGGATTGTTTACTCAAGCGCGACGTTGGCGATTCCGCGGTGTTTATATATGTGTGTGAGAGGGTCGTTAAACCTGTTTGGTATGTATGAGTAGTGGTCACTTTTCTAAATATAACTCTTTTCTTTCCCGCCAAACTTCCTAGAAACTAACAAATCACTAGCACGTCGGCAGTCACACCGTCAAGACGGTTGTTAATTATACAGACAAGATAATATATTGGTGTCCAACACCTTAACTTTAATTTATTTGTCTAATACTATGTGTAGCCTAGTGTCATAGCCTGGTAAGATATTTACTTTATTTTATCTGTTAACAATTACTTAATATGAAATATTGTGTAATTCTGTAATTCTGTGATAATTGAAATACTTAGCAAACTCTTACTTTATTCATGGAATTGTTAGTCTGAATGTAATGATTTGATATTTATTATGCATTCTTTAATATTTCAGGCTGTCTCTTTATACCTTTATATAATAAAAATAATTGAACCAGCACGGCAGTTGAGTCTACCTAAACAATCCCCTGGTGACATTCGCATACTGTGATAACTAGAAGGCAAACAATACAGATACAAGAGAGACAACTCATTACGAGCTGACTCGCGTGAATCTGTATTAATTGCAACATCCTCAAGTTTGCCATTGGCTCTTAAAGTCTTAACGAACAGTGCAAAAACACTGAAATATACCGCTGAAAGTGAAATAAAAAACATCTCAAAATAATACGAGTAAAGTATTTGTCTTATAAGTCAGTTAGGTATACATGGAACAGTAATTACATGTCAACTTATGACGAGCTTATGTTTGTATAGAGCGGTGAACATGTCTGTACTTAATTATTGAATATCAGATATGTCAACTATTGACCGAGTTGTGTTTGGTATTTTCGAAGTCAATAGTAACCCTGATTTATTCACGGAATCAGGAAATGAAATTAATCTCTTTCGTTTGTACTATTCCTCTTATAATAAATATCTATATATTTCACATACAAACAAAGGTTTATTATTATTGACTCGTTTATCAATCCGTACTAGCATGTAGGGGCTCGAATCTTTGACTGAGCTGGTCCGGAGACAGCAAAGCCGGACAGTAACTGTCAGAAGCATTGACGACGGAAGTTTTCTTTTTTATTGGAACCACGTGAGGCGATACAGGGTATAGTTACATTACACGTGTGTAGTCTGCACGTTAAGTGGAAACGTAGATGTAATGGACTTTTTGAATTATATCCCTATTTGTACAAATCCCGCTTTCCTTTATGTGTTTAAAGATCCCCCTATGCGTGGCGTGGTTCATTTGTTTGTTTATTGGAGCAGCTCTCAACGAAAATCAAACTTGAGTGCGATGAGTGCGGGTCAAGGTAAAACTGAGCGATTGCATTCGAGCAGTATGCTATGGATCTTCACTCGTCGGTGATGCGTCAAATAACTATCCATGTAGTCTCAGTGTTCATTTAGAGTATACTATATGAATGTTAATATTTATTATTATATATGAACTGTTAAACCAACATTATGGACTCTGCGTTAGGTATCGACCCGGATCAGTCTGGGCATGTCGCGCAGGCTAACCCGGACATAAAGTTTTCGCCGTCTGTTGATTTTCTGTTTTATTAATCATGACTCTATACCTCTATCCCCTGGGACGGAATGTATCGGCCTGTATTAGCCTGTGCAGGCTGATATGCAAACTGTTTGTTTTCTCGTGAATCGGCTATTACCCGTTTGGCAACATACGTTAAGGTTGTTTTTTCCTGGAGTACTTGCTTGAAGTAGGTTGTTTTTTCCTGGAGTACTTGCTTGAAGTCAACGGGATTTTAGTTATATTACGGCGTCCAGATCATCTAACGTGTTTGCCCCGGATCTCGCAACCCCCTGTGCTCCATGCAATATACGTCCGATGTAGATGATAACCTTGCCACGTATAATATTAAGCCAATTGGTAGAAGATGGATGGCGCTTGTCATATTGACTTGTGATACACCAACACTCGAGAATAACCTAGCCGGTGTTCGAACTCACGACCCACACTTGACAGCCATGTAACCGTCAGAACTAGCACGGCTCTTTTTCATCATGTTCAGCTGCGCGATACAACGAGATTCGACTCGGCTGAAGATTTATTATCCTCGATCATTTCTCCCTCTGCTAGGAATCCGTAAGACCCGAGTGACATAGAGGCAGGATGACATATTGTTCTTCCCAGTAAACGATCCATATTGGGGAGATCATCGTGGTGTTACCTATGGCAGGCATATTTCTACTAGTGTATAGTATTGGCTAGTGACTTAGGCACAGGTTGACATACTGTTCTCCCCGTAAACGATCTCTATTGGGGAGAACATCGTGGTGTTACCAAAGGCAGGCATATTTCTACTAGTGTATAGTATTGGCTAGTGACTTAGGCACATATTGACATACTGTTCTGCCCGTAAACGATCCCTATGGGGAAAACATTTTGGTGTTACCAAGGGTAGGCATATTTCTACTACTGTATATTATAGGCTAGTGACTT
The DNA here is from genome assembly GCA_031471495.1 of Clinocardium nuttallii. Taxonomy (NCBI): domain Eukaryota; kingdom Metazoa; phylum Mollusca; class Bivalvia; order Cardiida; family Cardiidae; genus Clinocardium; species Clinocardium nuttallii. Next base: position 147 of record JAUELF010244707.1, on the reverse strand, counting down.
AGGCACAGGTTGACATACTGTTCTCCCCGTAAACGATCCCTATTAGGGAGAACATCGTGGTGTAACCAAGGGCAGGCATATTTCTACTAGTGTATAGTATTGGCTAGTGACTTAGGCACAGGTTGACATACTGTTCTCCCCGTAAAC